>MJUU01018737.1:37280-49931 GCA_002080025.1 Modiolus philippinarum
AAAAAAACAATACATCAAAATACATTTCTGATACTTTACGAAAAAAACAATACATCAATACATTGAGAGTGAATCACTAATCAATGAATACTTATCACTAATCATTGAACACTATTGAGCTAGGGTCGGTTTATATTCAATCTGTTATAGCGTTTCAGATAAATTGTTTTCGTCAATTAAAATTTAGTTAAAGATTTGTCTTGTAGGAACAATTATGAGTGTATACTTCAATTTCATAAATATTTTGTTTTTATGTGGTATAAAGTTATTTCAATAGATCAAGAATCGAGTCATTTCGTCTCACTGGTATTTGAGGAGATCCTTTTCGCCTTCAATTACACGAGAGTTCCTATCTCGAAAATCCAGTATTGAAAAATCTTCATCACTCGAAACTGACACTCCGTCATTTCTTATTCTAGTACGATTGAAAACTGTTTCATGACATGTTATTTTATACAGACAAATTTATGAGCGACTGCTAGTTTTGGACAAGTTACTCTTAAAACCAGTGTGATAATTTTTGACTTAACGAACCATTATGAGTGTCAGCTTGCTGCGGACCCTACTATTAGAATATTTTGATATCACAGACACCAAATCAGATTATTAAATTGGGCTATCGAGATATAATTCTGCATCTAGGTCTTCCCTTTATCACTTCCTTTGATTCCTTTATAGAACAGTTTTTCCCGGTTGGGGCTATGGAGTTATGATTCTGCAGCTAGGTGTTCCCTTTATCACTTCCTTTGACTCCTTTATAGAAACGTGTCTCCCGGTTGTGCTATGGAGATATGATTCTGCAGCTACGTGTTCCCTTTATCACTTCCTTTGATTCCTTTAGAAATCAGTTTTTCCCGGTTGGGGCTATGGAGATATGATTCTGCAGCTAGGTGTTCCCTTTATCACTTCCTTTGATTCCTTTGTAGAACAGTTTTTCCCGGTTGGGGCTATGGAGATATGATTCTGCATCTACGTGTTCCCTTTATCACTTCTTTTGATTCCTTTATAGAAACGTGTTTCCCGGTTGGGGCTATGGAGATATGATTCTGCAGCTAGTTGTTCCCTTTATCACTTCCTTTGATTCCTTTATAGAACAGTTTTTCCCGGTTGGGGCTATAGAGATATGATTCTACAGCTAGGTGTTCCCTTAATCACTTCCTTTGATTCCTTTATAGAACAGTTTTTCCCGGTTGGGGCTATAGAGATATGATTCTGCAGCTAGTTGTTCCCTTTATCACTTCCTTTGATTCCTTTATAGAACAGCTTTTCCCGGTTGGGGCTATAGAGATATGATTCTACAGCTAGGTGTTCCCTTAATCACTTCCTTTGATTCCTTTATAGAACAGTTTTCCCGGTTGGGGCTATAGAGATATGATTCTGCAGCTAGGTATTCCCTTTATCACTTCCTTTGATTCCTTTATAGAACAGTTTTTCCCGGTTGGGGCTATCGAGATATGATTCTGCAGCTAAGTGTTCCCTTTATCACTTCCTTTGATTCCTTTATAGAACGGTTATTCTCGGTTGGGCTATGGAGATATGATTCTGCAGCTAGATGTTCCTTTTATCACTTCCTCTGATTCCTTTGTAGAAAAGTTTTTCCTTGTTTTAAATTTATGCTGAAATTCATACACAATGTAGCATGTACTCCCTCGTAATTTATATAGTCATTAAAGGGTTAAAATAAGAATACATATTTGACAGACTTAAGAATAGTCAATGTTGTTGAAATGTTAAAGAAATGAACTTGGAGAAACTAATATTAGTCAACTATAATTCAGTTCATGACCTTCATTGATGCAATCATCTATGAATGGGAAATTTCTGTGTCATAATAGATGCCAAAAACAAATTTTATGTAATATTAAAATACAAAGGATAAAAGTAAAACATAAAATGGCTGAAAATTATAATCACAGAAAACAATTCACAAAGGAAATGAATTGAAAAAAACACAAAAGACAGTGAAACCTACAATCACAGGCCACGATCCACAAAGGAACTTTTACAAAAAACAAAGGTTAACAGTAAAACTTACAATGCCTGAATCACAGGCCATGATATCCAACTGTATTGAAAAAATCAAAGGATAACAGTTAATCCTACAATGGCTGAATTTACAATCACATGCCACGATTTACAACGGAACTGTATTAGAAAAAACAAAGGATAACAGTAAAACCTACAATGGCTGAAAATTACAATAGCAGACTTCGATCCACAAGGGAACTATATAAGAAAAAAATGAATGACAAAAAGACGTATATAGCAATAGAAACACTGAATTTCCGGACTTGGAACAGGTGCTACCAATAGCCAGTGGTAGGGTATTATGCTGTTTGTTGTCCCCAAATGTCATGATTTTATCATGCCAAGTTTTTTTTAACTACTGACTCGAAGAGTGCCCTGTGGTTGTTTATATGTTGTGAAAAAACAACGGCAGTAAAATACCGAAGGAACAAAGCAAAAGATTACATAAATCAAAGTCCAGAGACAAGGCAAAATCAAGATCACCAGAAGATTGTTTTACGTTGGTCTTTTTTAGGGGGGACTGAAGACAGCGATTGTAAGAACACATTGCTAGTTAATTTTATGTTTGTTAATGATCCCGCATCCATGACATGAAATAACATTGATGTGGCGATGGTCGTCATCTAACTATGAATTTAATCCGGTGCTTGGGGCTTAACCATGTATTTGTAGAGACTTTGTCTCATGTGTACTTACTCCATATCCTTTAATAGGGTCTGTAAGTCTCGTTCAAGTTTGAAACTATAAATTGTACCCGGAAGTTACATTTTTAACAAAAACATATGACGTTTCAAACAAAAAATTTGGTAATCTGAAAACGTCATATTTTAGCGGGAAACGTTTTCGAATTTCAATTTTATCGTGAACTCACGCTGTCACATGTCGAGACTTACAGACCCTATTGATCATTTAAGACTTGAGATTGTCTCTCCTACAGTGTGAAGTCCGTAAAATAATTCCCCACGCGAGAGATATATGTTCTCTATATATTTCAGTTATGGTGTACTTGTTCTTGAGAGAGGATTCTCAAATGGTTACACTATCATACTTTCAAATTTTGGCATTTTCTTTATTCTGTAATTTCTGACCTCCTGATTGTTGTGCACACATCTCATTATTTTATTTTATCAAGTTTTCTAACTATTGACTCGATGGGTGCCCTGTAGTTGTTTATATGTTGTGATTGTTTTTTTTGTTAGTCTTTTTTGTCGGGCAACGGATGACAGCGATTGTAAGAACACTTACCAGTTTGTCGACGATCCCGCATCCATGACATGTATTTGAAGAGACTTTGTCTCATGTGCATTTACTTCATATCCTTCATTCTCGCCACGATATAGCTGAAATATTGCTGAAGTTGGCGTAAAACATCAATCAATCAATCAATCATTTCCTCATAAATTCATTAGTATGGGTTCCCAAAAATACCCTCTCTCTTTTCTTATTCCTTATAATACAATACACAAAAGAAAAAAGCCAATGCAGGTAGACTACTAACTCAAACACCATTATATTGAAAAACAAAAGAATGAGAGAAAGATTGGTCATGGGGTGCTCGACCCTTATCTTATGGCTTGCTTAAGGAGCCTAGTCTGCTGGTCAAATACTGTTGCACTACGAAAGACGATACAGTACTTATATAATCAGCATTCTTTAGTCTCATTCTTAAATAGTGACGTCATATATTTTCAAGTCTTCGAAAGGAATACATGTAGCTATCTTTTTTCTTCCGGACATTATTTGGTCTTAGTACACTGTTCTAGCGACCTCATATGAAATGTGGTATTTTGCTCTCTATACGTTTCAATATAAGTCCATCCCATCAGATATTTATATGTAATTGAAGACTCTATCCTACCGCTGGCTTTTGATGGTGCCGTGCCAAGACCGGCTGTCCTGAGTTCCTATCGTTGTTTACGTCTTTTGTCTTATTTGTGTTTTTCATGTGTAGTTCCCTGGCAGATTGTGGCATGTAATTATTATTTTCAGTCATTGATGATGTTTCCTGTTGTCCCGTTTATTCCTTTCGATATTCAGTGTAGCTAATGCGTTTGTTTAAGCAAATTTCGTGTATTACGTATCTCTCGCAGAAATACTTACCCGATTTATTAAGCGGAAACTGAAAACCTGTATAGTCCTCAAAATATTTGAGTAGATCAACACCTAGTAGTAATGAATATGGCGTCTCATCTACAACCTCCGGTCGTGCCCATGATCTAAACTTTACACAAAACACAATGTCAGATAATAGAGTGTGGTGAAATGTACATACATGAATATGCAAAAGTGATTCCCTGGAACCTTGACCATTGCAGCAAATGAAATCAGTGTACTTTTGCCAAATATGATTTGCGTTGTATTAAAAAAACTAGATAATTCTGCAATTTAGATGCTATTTTTTTTTTAAGTTTGGGGAAAATGTGTCCTCTGATAAGACATTTGGAGTTATAACCCATTAACTGGACTATATGACGCTTTTTTGTGAATTGTATTCTTTCGTTCTTATGAAAAGTGTAAAACACAAATTAAAAATGAAACTGTGTGATTTTTAGTGATATAAAAAGATATAATGCGTGATTTAATTAAACCCTTTTTAAAAAGAACGATACACTTTTTTGCTCCAAATCGATTTGCAGTTATGTTAAGAGGTAGACATTCCTAATTTCATTTTCCCAAATCCTTTAACTTCATAAAACGTACCTTGATGCCATTTTCCGTTATACTTGTAAATTTGAAATCACACACAGTAAAGGCCAGAATATATGTTGACATTTTAGGTGTCGTATCATAGTAATCAGCTTTCCAATTGTCTCCCCTGTGTAAAGAAAATTTTAATCGAGGGATATTTTTTATTGTCGATGTCACATTTCTGTCAAGCAATTTTACTGAGTGAAGAGAGAAGCCCACTTTTCACAACAAGCCACTCATGGGAAAAGACTTTCATCTGTATATATTCTAAAGAGTAAAGTAAGTGAGAACCGAACCGTAATATTTTAAGAAAGGATATGGAATAAATGAAAATGAGACCATAACACATATGTTAACTCCAACTGCAATAATTTTAATGAGCTGTATGGCCATTTCGGAAATTAATTCCTCATCAGCAGCACTAGAACCCAAACAAAGGAAATCCATAATTTCAAAAAATGTTTAAAAAGCATAAAACAAAACGACATCCGAATAATCAGTAATATCAAATATAGCTAAGGAAAAAACTGCGTTGAATTGAGTTAATCCTCAAGTTTAAGAATTTACAACAATTTAGATAATAGTTATACAACAAAGTGTACACATGAGATATTATCTCATGTACAAGTGCGCAATATCTAAGAAAATTAAATAGCATACATCTCTACCACGGGGAATTGTTTTAGCAACTCCACACTGCAATAAAAGACAAAATCCTGTATTAGACTCCGTAACAAAGACAAAAACAAAGACATTGCACAAGTATTGCACTGAAAAGGGTAACACACAAAAGTGAAAAACACTGACTGAAAATTAAAACCCGTGCACCGGTAGACAGAGCATCTCCTGCTTCTTATAAGACACCCGCCAAGTTGAACATATCATATCTGGTAGTAAAGTCAAATCCTGTACAGGAAACAACAATCGGAAGCTTTAAAAGGAAAAGATATGTTGTCGTCTGAGAAACAGATTTCCATCAACAGTCCACATAACATCCTGATTTTTTTTCAAATACAATCCATGGCAATTAGGCTCCACATAGTGAAATCAGAGAATCAAATAATCATTTAAATTTTGCACATGTAATAAAGTACTATTGTATTGAAAATAAGGTTATTTTAGTACAAGTTATTTTAGTACAATGTAACAAAATCGAAAGGGGACTGATTTTCCCCCAAAATACACTGAAAATAAGTATGGTTATCAAGCAATGGCAAATGAATCGCACCTATCATCAGTTTATAAAGAAACCCATTAGAAAGCGGAGATTTGAGAAAAGCTGTCGGTTTTCCCACATTTTACATAAACGCGTCCATTTAAAAACAGGAATTGTCTGTCATATATATTTTTTATATAGCCTAAATAGCCACATGGTCTTTCGCGCTGGACATAGTGCAGCCAGTGTTGCCATAGATACAGTAATGGTTCGTATTCCGGAGAGGGAACTTCCACTGTGCAAATCTAACAATGTTGGGCTGATTTTCAGACATAAATATAAAATTATTCATCAAGCCCAGTATAATGTCTATGGTAGTATCCATTGGACAGGTAAAGTATGAAGAGTTGTCACACACTTCAGACAACTATATAAAATTATAAACTTGTGTGGCGACATCCCTTGTCGAAAGACATTTAAACCTCTCTGCTACACATACAGCTGATCTGAATTGAGCACCTATACATCATGTACTGCGTCACAATCCTAGATTAAACCTACGAGGAGATATCATCCGGTTATCGAAGGCTATATTTTTATATAGCTTAGGTGACCGCGTGGTCTAGGGCGCTGGACGTAGTGCAGGTGGTGGTGCCATAGATGTCACGAAAGTGATTGTTTGAATCCCGGAGGGGGACTTACCAATATGCAGACCTACAATGTTGGGCTAATTTTCAGACGAATATATATATATTATGTTTTTCTTGTTTTCACGTTGTCGAAATGGCCTTATGTAGAAACAAAAATTTACGATATTCTTGGTTTTTCGTTACTTCGATATTCTGATGATTATATTATAAAACTGACCGAAACTAAAACCTAAATATGAAAGAGAAAGGAAATAGGGTAAATGTCAAGGAGACACCATCCCATCTCCAGCTTAAAACCACCCAAAACAAAGCATCTAGGGGTCACCATGTGGTCTTCAACACAATGAGGAACCTCACACCATATAGGAAGCCCTAAATGGCCCCAAAAAGGTGAAAAGTGAATAAATCAATGGAAACAAACCATATCCAACAACCGGAACATCAAGAAACCTTTTTAATATTCTTTTGCCATATTTATAAGCTTAGTGTATTTACTGGCTATATAAAAATAAAAACACCGGACACTACCGAAATGAGAGGGGAGGTGCCAGAAAATCAGTATAACTCTCCATTTCTTTTGAAATGCCTGTACAAAGACAGGATCATTGTGGTCGACAATTTTTTTGGTCGTTTTGTATCATTTAATTCGGCTCTTGACAATACTGTTCCGTAATTTTGTTGTTGCCCCCATATACTGTTTTAATTAAGATCTGTTTTATATAAAATGACAAAAAATAACAAGCTTAGGACAAATAATTATACTATAACTAATCCAAGATTCTCATTTTCGCAAAATATTCAACGAATGGTCGAATAACGCAGTAATTCACGAATGCGCGCAGCGCATGAGTGAATTACAGCGTTTTTTTTATCATGAGTGGAATATTTTGGATAATCAGAATCTAGGATTAGTTATAGTTTTAATTATATAGATCTTCACGAATATTTGATGGTTGATTTTCAAATTCATTTCATGAACTACGTTTTCAAAATTAATCCGCTGCGACGTTTACTTAGCAACAACGTTGACAACGTCTATTATGACGTCACTTCCTAGCGTGAAATTATGGAAAATAATTTCACAGTTAATTATCACTTTTCTTTCACTGGGAAATCTCAATCTTTCACCACTATCTATATAATAAGAGTGATTAACTTATATCCAGACAAAAGGGTCCCAAAATATGTACATTACCTGTCTTCTTGTCGAACTATAAATGTGTTCGAAAGTGACGTCATGTGGCGTTTCCGAATGATTGCTATATTAAATCTAGCTTTCATTGCAGGCTCGTCGAAACAAGGTAACACTTCTCTGGCATGCGTTGCTGCCAACTGGGATGCTACAAGATATCTACAAAGAAACAAAAAACTGGAAATCAGTGTTCAAAAGTTCAAAACCGTTATTCCCGATTGCTTAGTTTTATCATGTATTTCTATAGACTTTGTTTCATTGCATTTACTCCATATTCTTTTATTGTAAATAAAAATTAACTAAAATTGTTCTTTAGCATATATATTGAAGAAATAATTGTTTGTTTCTTATTATCAGGTTTCAGTAATGTTATTCAAATCATTTCTCGAATCATATGCAGAATTTAAATTCACAGTAACTTTGGTATTTAGTCATTTCTCATGATGATATTAATTAAACATTATATGGTGTCCTTTTGGTTTCTTTTACATTTTTTTTTGTCTAAAACACATGCAATGTTCCTTTAAAGTAAGTGATAACCGAAACGTTAGTCTAAAAGAAGTAATCCAAAGACAATAGCTACATAAGAAACACAACATTACCAAAACTTCACTGAAGTACGACATAGAAAAACAGGGGAACACACATACAGATGAGTAACACGGACAAAAATTGAAACCATGCGAGAGATCAGGTAAACCGGTACAGTAAGCATCTCCTGCCTCTTATAAGACACCCCCATGTTGTACATGTCAAGTACGGTAGTAAACGTACATCCGGGTATCATTATTGGTACCCATAAACCGGTTTACCCTACCACTGGCGTTTGCTAGTGCCGGTACCACATCCCGAGTTCCTATCGTTGTTAATGTTTGTCTCTTGTCTTCATTATTGTTTTTTCTGGTGGAGTTCGCTTGTGAATTGTGGCGTGTGATTGTAGTTTTCGGCCATTGTAGGTGTCTACTGTTATCCTGTTTTTGTAATCCAGTAGAGGGAACTACAATTAATTGTCAAACACTAAAACGTAAAAATGACTTGAAATCACAAATAATCATGAGCTTTGAATTCTAGAATTTCAAATAAGCTGAACTAAAGCTTATTAATGTTAATTTTTTATTTCAATTTGATTTTGAATATTTTAATTGTAAGTATATGCCTTTCATTGTGATTCGGCTTACATGAGACGTTTTATCAGTATTTACCTAATGTATGCCTTTACTTTTAATTGTTTCTTTTAGACATTTTTATCAATATTTACCCAAAATACCCATTTGTTTACGTTAAACTTACTTTGTTGTGCCTTCACTTTGATATGAACTAAGGTAAAGGCCTACAAGATCTGTGGTAAGTGTCCCATTGAAATCCATACGTAAGGTGTAAATCAGTCCTGATTCCATTCGTTCACCGGTCTTAATGATGACAAATTGATGTTTCTGGTCATACTCTATAGTTGACGTGATTATTTTTTCAGGCGAGTTGATTTGTGTGACTACAACCGAATCTTCATTTATGTAGAGTTGGTGATTGTGCAAAACTATCTCATAGGTCGATTTTGTGCACCGAATTTCAATACGAACTGATCCATTGAAGAAAAACTCTCGTGGATCATCACCGTAGATATGGGGTTGAAGATGAACATCATACAGTGTTGGATGCATATTGTCCGGCAACCGATATTGTCGTGTCGTATTTTCTGTAAAAATGAAAATTAATAGATTTTCAATTGTTTAATTAACTCATAGAGAGAAATTTCATAATCAACTGGATATGAATTTCCGTTATTTTTTGGACTTTTTATTTTAGAATTCCCCATTTCATATTTTTTCGCACGGGTATTCGTTTGCCGATGTATTTCGTTGTTGAAGCTATATATGTACATTGCACCTGCTACACATTCAAACAAAATGGCATCTTACAAGTCAAGTTATTTTAGGCCCATGTCCTTGGTTCCACTGTTTGGGAAAGGACTTGAACCTCAAACACATGGGAAATTTTGGCCTAATGAGGGAAAATGAAATGTGTTCATGTCTTCAAGTGTTTATAGTAAAAAAAATATTCCGTTTCCAAATATCCTAGCAAAAGATATACATGTAGTAAACCGGTTTTTCAACCAAGGGAAAATGTTAACATATCACAATTTTAAATGAGTACTGCATAGTTCCAAAGGACTGTCTAGACCAAGCTTTCTTGTATTTATAGCAGACTTTTGAATAAACGTTTACGACTGTCGTAAAGTGATGACCAAAGGCGGAGTGATATTACCATTGACTAAAAGAAAGTTAATATTGTTTACCTTTCCCTTTTCTCACCCTATTAAAATGTAAATAAGGGCCTAATGTTAAGACACAAAGACGTTAAAATTAGAAATATGAATATTGAAATCACTTCACAACTTTTGGGCATTGTTTTGGAGGTTATTTTGCCAGTAGTCGGAATTGTCTTACGTGAAAATTTTACCTTGCATTTATCGAAATTTGCTGTTTTCGTCAAAATTCTAACCCCTTAAAATACTGAGGCTTTGTTCCGTGCATTTCAATGGATTTAAAATAATAGAAGTATCCAGAATCCTCCTAACAATAATATCTAGGATTATTCTGGATCGCCCTAGAAAATCAGTAGGATCCAGAATCCTCCTAGGGCAAATCTGAATATCTCAATTTGTTCTAGTAGAAATTGAAATTCCAATTTACACTGGATTTAAACCAGGGCAAATCAGCATTCCAATTTGTCCTAGTCGAAATCAGAATTCCGATTTGCCCTAGGAGGATTCCGGATCTTCCTGGATTCCAATTTGCCATATAACGTATACAAATACTAGAATTCCGTAGAGAAAAATTCAGTATATACTCATTTTTCCTCCCCTTATATTTAGAGGTTTAATTTAAGATTCATTGCATGTACTACGTTTTCGATGTTAATCCGCCGAGACGTTTACTTAACAACAACGTTGACAACGTCTATTGTGACGAAATTTCCTAGAGTGAAATTATTGGAAATAATTTTACAATTAATTACCACTTTTATTTCACTGAGAAATTTCAGTCATATGTTGTACATTCATTGAGAGTGAACCTTGAATTAACATGTCGTATAATTTGCACATTTTATGATATTTCTTACGACAGCCAACCCAATTTCATCAAAATCCTGTGGAATAATGGAATATTAAGCGCCTCAGAACAATGTACATGGTACGATATGCGGCTGATTTGGCCTTACATTTCAGTGAATTTTAAGTCGAACACCCAAATTTTCTGTTGTGTTTGTTTTAAACTTGGGGTTGTACTAAAAGTTCAGTTCAGTTTACATGTACACATTTGTATAGTCCGCCGTTCTCCGGTGCACTCTTGTTCATTAGAATGGAAGAGGTGCCTTCACACCCACATGCAGGCATGGACAAATTATTTTATAAAATATGCCTTAACTTTAATTAAAATATGTAAAGTGCACTCAAAAGCAGGACAATATGATATGCTGTACATATTTACAGTGCAGAAAACGGTCACCTATACGAAGCTGATATTATCATCATTATTAAAAATTAGAATTATTACATCTTATTGAATTAAGTTGCCAATAATAGTAAATGTTAAAATGGGTATCAGTAAAAGCTAATATAGCATATCAGTTATATCTATATTTTGGCTTCCTATTTCGATATTTTTGGAAATGAGAACTTCTTTTTTAGACTACTTTTGGATTATGGCTTTCCATAACATTTGATTTTAATGCTGCTGATGAGAGGTTACTCCTTGAAACACGTGTACAGCATAACGAAATTATCTTAGGGGTAAGACGTGCCCTAAGACCATCTTATGACACGTCTTTTTCTCGAAGCTCTCCGAACTTATGACATTTCGCATTTTTCAACTTAACTTTAGGACACCTAATTAGGTGTCTTCAGATCATCCTATCTCAATTCTAACCCTATATTCGACTTTTGTTTAATATTTTTCTTATAGATGAATATGAATCAATACAAACGCATCAATAATCACGTATCATTAAAGAAAACTTTGCACGATTTTAAACTTTGGAAACGATTACGTTGTCATTTCAAAAAAAATGTAAATAGAAATGTGTTTTCGATAATATTTCACATTTAGACTTGCAATCGTGCGCTTCATTACATACATGTTAGTAGATAAAATTGGCAAACAATTTAGTAAGATGTTTTTGTCTTTGATCAATATTTTGTAAAAATTTAATATAGAAAATTAAAATATTACACTTAAGATATGTTAAGAACGTCCTAAGATAATATATGCGTCTGAGATAGCTTAGAGACACAACTTAAGAATGTCCTACGATGTATATAAGTTTGTTTTTAATAATAACCTCTGGAGGGAGTATTTGCGTTGCGGAATCTAAATCTAATGAGTCTTAGCAGAAATATGATTGGAAAAGTCGTCGGTTAACCTTAAATCGTTAAAAAATGGAAACGTAATTTTAAGTCTTCGGTTTAAACTAAAATCATAAAATATGACCAAAACAATTCATTTTTTTTTTTTTTTTTTATAATACCCATAAAATGGAGTTGTTATGTTGCGAGATCAAAATTTTATGTATTTTTAGCATAAATATGATGGAAAAGGTGGATTCTAAGTCTTTTGTTTAAATTGTACTTATTATTATAACCTTTCGAAGGAGTTTATATGTTGCGAAATCAAAATTTAATGTCTTTTTAGCATAGATATGATTGGAAAAGTAGATTTTAAGTCTTCGGTTTAAACTTAATCGTTAAAATCATTTTTTTTTTATTTTAATTTATTATTTACATGTGGAAGGAGTTTATATAAATTTCATGACTATTAGCAAAATATGAAAGGAAAAGTAGATTTTAAGTCTTATCTTTACATTTAATTCGTTTATTCAACTCCGTTATTAGGTTATTAATAAGAACAAAAAAATTCAGTGTATTTTTCTTTTTTTTTTTT
>MJUU01018737.1:50724-72431 GCA_002080025.1 Modiolus philippinarum
GGAGTGTTATATTTCCCAAGGATAACTGTGTAATGGTTACGCAGGTCTTGAAAAATAATTTATATGCGTCTAAAATCAAGGACCAACTGATCATGAGTTAGAGTTTAAGTATATGATATTATTATTGAAAGCATCTTTCCAATGAGAAATTTGAAAATTACAATTTGAGTGACAAGCAAAACTGCATTTCAGTTTTAATGTTACAGATAAGGCCCCATTTCAATGATTTACATCTCGTCAGTGCAACTTGAATCTAAAGATTGGAAAACCGCTGCCGAAATATACTTCCTCGGAAGGGTGTACAAGACTCTACTATGTCTTTCATGTGCCGATACAATGAGGATTGTGGAATGTGATTGTGATTTTCGGCCATTGTACCTGTTTCCTGTTATGTTCTCCCCGTAAATTATGAGTAACTATATGTTATCTTGAGAGCTTTGTATCATAAAATACCACCTCGTGATCCAGAATATGATTCACAACGGTAAGTAAGCGCAGCAAACGAGCTCCCGGCTTCATATCCTGGTGAGCGGGATGTTATTTTACAATATACCAGCTTTCAAACTTCGTATAACATGTTTATCATCTTTTTCATATTTGTTTAGAGTACTTATAATAATAAGTTATTGTGTCAAATTCTCCAAAAGAGGCGAGGGAGTCGCATTCATTCTTTTTCGGCAAGTTTTATAAAATCGAAACTATTTTTTACTATTGAAATCAATGCCCCTTATCTGTTCAATATATTATGTGCGGTTATGCGGATGTAAACTTGGTTTCTATTGGATGATTAACCACCTGCTAAATAGCCATGTCCGCCATACACAACAAGAAAATCAATAATCGTGATAATGTAGTGTTTCACATTAACAAACATGCACTAAGCATAGAAAAATAAACACATCGACATTAAACATGGTTTACTTCTACGTAATGTAACAGTAATTTCAGCCTGAAAATTAAAATACGAAAAACATCTATATTTGGAATAACATGTAAATTATATGAAATGTTTTATCTGCGTTCATTTCCAAAGGTTTCCGCTCAGTGTATTTCGAAAACGTCATTTTGCTGGTACAATCTTTATACAACTTGAAAAATCAATACATCACCCGGTTGTGTATTGTTCATGTTACGCTGTCAGTTGTTATAGTGTTTATTTTTAGAATCGTGTAGTTAAATGTAGGTAATTTTGTAATTATCGTTTTCGTAGTTTAATGCAAACTGTGGTTAGCATAACCGCACAAAAATGTTATCATGCATTGAACCAACTAACATGATTATTTAGATAGTGTCGAAAATGGTTGAACGGTGCGGCTGACGCCTTATCCAGTCCGAAAAGTCATTGTGTGAAATTATCTCCCTTCTTAACATGCTAATGAGGTGGGCGTCTACTTCATCAGCCATATTTTAGAAACACGCCGTCTGTTGATGGTCCATAGTAACGGCTAGATATTAAGCTTGTTCGGGTATATAAATCACAAAGGAACGATGTATTAGTAAAACAAAAACATTTACAAAATAAAAAGTTA
This sequence comes from Modiolus philippinarum, assembly GCA_002080025.1. Taxonomy (NCBI): domain Eukaryota; kingdom Metazoa; phylum Mollusca; class Bivalvia; order Mytilida; family Modiolidae; genus Modiolus; species Modiolus philippinarum. Next base: position 52,254 of record MJUU01018737.1, read on the forward strand.
ACAATTGATATGCTATTGCACGTTAAATTGTTTATAGTTGATGTCAAATTTGTTCACTGCGACCACACAAAAATTAACCTGGCGACAATAAAATATTATTAAAAGGCAAAAAATTACCGGGGGCGGACACAATTTCTGTATTAAAAGATAGCCAAAGGATTAATCTTGAAGGGAAAATATGAAATAATTGATTTCAAAGATGTATATTTTCAAGATCCAAAATGATATTCTGTAACCAAGGAATAAGTGAGGGTGGTATTTTCCATTGTGTTCATTATTTGGCGGTGAAAGTTATTTTTAAACGCCGCAGAGGCACTCACAGGGATCAATGTACCCCATTATGGTAAAATTATACGAAATTAACGGGAATGTTTCTAGATTTCTGTATCTAAATACTTATTTGGAGCCGTAGTAGAATGTTTACTGTTCCATTTAATACATTAAAACAAACTATAGACAAAAATCAGATTACGATTACCTGAATGGGCCTCTGACTCGTAAGTTGTAATCATGACGTATGTAGGTAAATTCGATTTCATTTTTAAAAATAGAGCCAGTATTGTAGCAGAATACACTAACTTTGGGGTTTTATTCTGGGTAAATGCGTGGAAGGGCGGAAATGAAAATTTGCACACGTATTCATCAATTCTTTATGAATCAGTATGCCAATTTTGGAGAAAATCCGGAGATGTATATTTAATTCATCCAGAATTATAGACACCGAATTCAGTCCACTTAAACCGCAATTTACGCACTAATTACAAACTTTACAATCAAACGGCGAACATTTACATTATTTCTATACCTTAATGAAATACATGATTTAAAAAGTCATTCAATTTTCCTGTTAGAAACAACTTTTTGGAATTTGTAACTACGGAAAACAATCTGAGTAGACCTTTTTTGTTTCGTTTAATGAAGAGTTCCATTTCTTTTGTTAAAAACTAATCACTTATCGGCCTGTTATCGACACTATCTAAATAATCATGTTAGTTGGTTCAATGCATGATAACTTATAGTTTACATTTCGAAAAGACCCCATGACGGCTCTGGTGTAAGAAATAGTTCGGTGTATAGAGACTTTTCATCAGTGCTATGCACGCCAGATCAATTATCTAAATGCTAATAAATTAAGGGGTGTATATTTAATCATGATTTGAAGCGATTTGTTCACGTTTAGATAGTTATTTCTACAAATATTCATACACCACGCCTTCCTCAGTATCGTCATCATGTGTGTAAATATTGTGTATTGATTGTTTTGTTTACAAGTAATAACTGTCCGATCATAATAAGGTCATGTGTATTTTTAGATTTATCATTGGTTGACGCTTCTAATATGTGTTTATAATATGTGTTTAAAAAAAATCTTGAATCCAGATACAGATATTGTCCAGTGTTGTTGACTATATTAAGCGGTCTGTAGAACTGCGAAAATGAGGTCCACATTGGCCAATTTTACTTCATTAAATATAATTAATTTGTGTAATGTATTGTGTATTTGTATTTTGTTTATGCCATCAGCCCTCAGGGCATAATTGTGCATTTGTGAATAAAAAAGTTATAAATTAATCTTCTTGTTACCATGATTATATATTGTAAACAATTTGTGAATCTGTATGTCATTGTATTGTTTATATTTTGCTGTAATCCGTTAGGGTTATTTGTGCAAATAAAGTTATTTATTCTTTTGAAGGGATTGCAATTAGGATACACAAAAAATCATGATAAGAAATGTTAATTGTTAATTAGAGGCTCAGATACTGAGCCTGAATCGCTCACCTGACAAAATGCTTACAGCGGGTGATGAAAGTGATGTTTATCCCATAGGATCTTATGTTAAAATATGTTCTGTGCTGGAGGTCTTGTTTTTTATCAGATCAAAACAAATAAGCAATCTTAGTTTGACTGAATTTGCTTCAATAATTTAAGCACATGTAATGAAAAAATTGTTTAATATATGTGTACCATTCTAAACCAAGTTCGATGCTGGGAGCTATTTTCTTTGTTGGATCCCAACAAAATGAGAAATCTTTGTAAAGGACCTTCCATACATCATTTCTGTAAAGTTTGCTTGAATTTGCTTCAATAGTTTCAGTGCAGATGTTGAAAATGATGTTATTCCCATAGGGCCAATGTTAAACTATGTTCCATGCTGGCAGCCATGTTTTTGTCGAATTGGGATAAAATGAGCAACCTTTGTAAAGTACCTTTCGTACATCATTCCTGTAAAGTTTGGTTGAATCTGCTTCAGCAGTATCAGAGGAGTTGATGAAAATGTGATTTTTCCCATAGGATCCTATGTTAAACCTTAGTTCCACGCTGGCGGCCATGTTTTTTATCGGATCAGAACGAAATGAGCAATCTTTGTAAAGGATCTTCCAGACATCATTCCTGTAAAGTTTGGTTGAATTTGCTTCAGTGGTTTCAGAGGAGAAGATGAAAATAAAAATTTCCCATAGGGCCAATGTTAAACTATGTTCCGTGCTGGCGGCCATGTTTTTGTCAAATCGGAAAAAAATTAGCAATCTTTGTAAAGGACCTTTAGTGCATCAATCTTGTCAAGTTATGTTGAATTTGCTTCAGCAGTTTCAGAGGAGTTGTTGAAAATATGATTTTTCCCATAGGGTCCAATGTTAAACCTTAGTTCCGTGCTGGCAGCCATGTTTTTTATCAGATCGGAACGAAATGAGCAATCTTTGTAAAGGATCTTCCATACATCATTCCTGTAAAGTTTGGTTGAATTTGCTTTAGTGGTTTCAGAGAAGAAGATGAAAATGTGAATTTCCCATAGGGCCAATGTTAAACTAAGTTTCGTGCTGGCGGCCATGTTTTTTGTCGAATCCGAATAAAATGAGCAATTTTTGTAAAGGACCTTTAGTACATCAATCCTGTAAAGTTATGTTGAATTTGCTTCAGCAATTTCAGAGGAGTTGATGAAAATGTGATTTTTCCCATAGGGTCCTATGTTAAACCTAAGTTCCGCGCTGGCGGCCATGTTTTTTATGGGATCGGAGCAAAATGAGCAATCTTGGTAAGGGACCTTCCATACATCATTCCTGCAAAGTTTGGTTGAATTTGCTTCAGTGGTTTCAGAGGAGAAGATGAAAATGTGAAAAATTAACGGACGGACGACGGACGGACGACGGACGCCAAGTGATGGCCTTTGGGTCAGGTGAGCTAAAAAGGCCAGAATGAGAAACCTCGGTCAGTTATCTCCCTATGCGAAGTTAATTTGTATGGTTCAAAGTGAAGATAATTCTAATCAGCATATCAATGGCCTCTTTAGATATTTTAATAAAACAATCCGTTACCAAATGACCAATCTTTGTAAAGGATCTTCCATACATCATTCCTGTAAAGTTTGGTTGAATTTGCTATGGTGGTTTCAGAGGAGAACATGAAAATGTGATTTTTCCCATAGGGTCCAATGTTAAACCATGTTCTGTGCTGTTGGCCATGCTTTTTGTCGGATCAGAACCAAATGAGCAATCATCATCAAGGACTTTCCATACATCATTCCTGTTAAGTTTGGTTGAATATGCTTCAGCCGTTTCAGATCAGAAGATGAAAATGTGATTTTCCCTTAGGGTCCAATGTTAAACCATGTTCTGTGCTGGCGGCCATGTTTTTTGTCGGATTGGAACAAAATAAGCAATCATTGTTAAGGATCTTTAGTACATGATTCTTTTAAAGTTTGGTTGAATTTGGTTCAGTGGTTTCAGAGCAGAAAATGAAAATGTGATTTTTCCCTAAGGGTCCAATGTTAAACCTAAGTTCAGCTCTGGCGGCCATGTTTTTTTGACAGATCGGAACAAAATGAGCAATCATTGTGAAGGACCTTCTGTACATCATTCCTGTAAAGTTTGGTTGAATTCTCTTCAGCTGTTTCAGATCAGAAGATGAAAATGTGATTTTCCCATAGGGGCCAATGTTAAACCCAAGTTCCACGCTGGCGGCCATGTGTTTTTTGTCGGATCAGAACGAAATGAGCAATTTTTGTAAAGCACCTTCCATACATCATTCCTGTAAAGTTTTGTTGAATTTGCTTCAGTAGTTCCAGAGGAGAAGATGAATATGTGAAAAGTTTACGGACGGACGACGGACAACAGACGACGGACGACGGACGCCAAGTGATAGCAAAAGCTCACACTGACCCTTAGGGTCAGGTGAGCTAAAAATGTGAATTTCCCATAGGGCCAATGTTAAACTATGTTCCGTGCTGGCGGCCATGTTTTTTATCGGATCGGAACGAAATGAGCAATCATTGTTAAGGACCTTGAGTATATCATTCCTGTAAAGTTTGGTTGAATTTGCTTCAGTGGTTTCAGAGCAGAAGATGAAAATGTGATTTTTCCCATAGGGTCCAATGTTAAACCTAAGTTCCGCGCTGGCGGCCATGTTTTTTGTCGGATCGGTACAAAATGAGAAATCTTTGTAAAGGACCTTCCATACATCATTCCTGTAAAGTTTGGTTGAATTTGCTTCAGCTGTTTCAGAGCAGGAGATGAAAATGCTATTTTCCCATAGGGTCCAATGTTAAACCATGTTCCGTGCTGGCGGCCATGTTTTTTGTCGGATCGGAACAAAATGAGCAATCATTGTTAAGGACCTTTAGTACATCATTCCTGTAAAGTTTGGATGAATTTGCTTCAGTGGTTCCAGAGCAGAAAATGAAAATGTGATTTTTCCCATAGGGTCCAATGTTGGACCTAAGTTCTGCGCTGGCGGCCATGTTTTTTGTCGGATCGGAACGAAATGAGCAATCTTTGTAAAGGACCTTCCATACATCATTCCTGTAAAGTTTGGTTGAATTTGCTTCAGTAGTTTCAGAGGAGAAGATGAAAATGTGAAAAGTTTAACGGACGGACGACGGACGGACGACAGACGACGGACGCCAAGTGATGGCAATAGCTCACACTGACCCTTTGGGTCAGGTGAGCTAAAAAAAGGATTTTTAAGTTAAATCTGTTTAAGCTTCCCGTCATCTACATTAAAATGCCCGGTTGAAAGGACAATTTCATTGAATCCGAGCAAATATGTTTATACTTTTTTAATGAAAATAACTATGTCATATTGTCCAAATTGCTAAAAAGGAGGACAGTTACAACTAAAAAACGGATGGGCCCACGGGTGGGGTGGGGGAGTCACTTAACATAGATTTTTTTAGTGAGGGTTGCTGACATTTAACCCGGCTAGACATATAAAAGGGATATTTGATGGAATTTAGTAACCTATTTATATATATATATTTGCATATTGTAAAGCACAGACCATTTGATTTTCAGGGGGGGGGGGCTTGGATTTTCACTCAAGCCGGGAATTTTTTTTCAGATACACTATGCTACGCAACTTTGTTGATCCAGGCATTTTTCTATGGACAAAGTCGGAGCCAGATTTCAGAGAATTTTTCGGGACAATTTTTTTTTTTTTTTTTTTTTTTCTAAAAATATTTATGGCTTGGAGTTGATTTTATCCAAGCGGAAAGAATTCACTGCTACATATTGTAATAAAGCGTATGTCAATTATATTTTAAAAAAATTCAATAGCTTGATATGGCTTTATAGCCATATCATTTCTTGTTAGTTATATAATGGCTGAACAATAGTTTTTTGTCCTTCAACGTTACTGAATTCAGAAATGATTGAACGATGACTGCAACTCAAAATAAAGCCATTTTTTATGGCAGCACCTATGATCCATTGTTTACATTTTACTTCCTATTCCTTGGCACTTTTATGACGTCATAATGTAAACAAAATGTTGGCTTTGCTGATATTATCAGTGACCCAGTCTCTTTAATTTTTCTAACGTCTTGTTCGTAATTATGTTCATTGGTAACGGTAATTTGAATACAAAATTGAAAAGAGAAAATAAAAAAAAAATGCTTTATGTAATCTGATTAATGAATTGATATAAAAAAGAAATTGCTTGCCAAACGATGAGAGAATTCCGAGATAAGTCAAGGCCAGGTTCTTGATAAGTTCGGGTCAACCAGTTACTCTGTGGGCTGAGATAGCCGTAGAGTAAGACAATGATTAAGAAATTATTACAAGCTCATCTATGATATGTGCATAATAGACCTGCAAAATAATAACTTCCGACTTTAGAAGAGTCGGGCAAATATGAGACCTGTTGGCAGATATTAACCATTAGAAGGAAAACATTCAACAATTGAAATTTCTAGCATGAACGTTTTAAAATTAAAATAAAAGAATCATATTCTGATATATATGTGCAATTGATCTGCAAAATGAAATCTTCCTGTCTTGAAAAGGGGGATAATAAAAAAATTACAGAAGCAAGTTTGTCAAGCCGAGCCAAAATCAAAAATGCAAATAGACAAAACCATATTCAAAACCACCAGAAAAATTGTCAAACACAGTAATCCTGAAATGGTACCACATTAAAGGATGTATTCTCCTGAGTGCTCAAAATTTTCCAGCATCAAGTTTTTCCCGAAACTTATATCTTTAGAATTGAAGACCTTGAACGAAATTATTTTTAAGAGAAAACCATATGTCCGTGTGTATTTTTTTTTAGCTATCATAATTTGAAAACCACTCTTTTTGGTGTCGTCAATTTTGGTCTATTGTGGGGCTAATTTCGATAAAAAATATTGACTTCGACCATCAATTTTTCTGTCAAAGTTTCCGGATTGTTAGATTTCATTAAACTGAAGAAATATCACTTATAAAAAGCACAGGTCCGTGTTGATATGAGAAAGTTTTGTATGAAAATGCTGCTTTTTGGTTGTCAAATTCAAGACATCGTTAAATCTGTAAAATTCAAGATTTTTTCAAATTTTTCCATTAACTTAATTGTTAACACTCTCCATTTGTGCTATAAATAGTTGGACAATTATATCTTAGAGAAATTAGGAAAGACATCATATGAATAAGATGAATACTTTTCTTGAAAATTGATTTTACTACCCCTACCAAAATCGGCTGAATTCTTACTGAAATTATGGTCAATTTGAGTAAAAACTAGAATTTTTCAGCATTTTCATACAAAACTTTCTCATATCAACACGTACCTGTGCTTTTTATAAGTGATATTTCTTCAGTTAAAATTTGTCGTAGGTTCATAATTTTTTACACCATTTAGGAGGATCATTATAGAATATAAATCAATAAAAAATGTTCACTCATAAGGCAAGTTTTTAGTATTATTCATAAACGAGGTTTAAACGAGACTAAAACCTAAGGAGAATACATCCTTAAGTTAAACCTTTTTTATGGCGCCAAACCTGTCCTTCCATTTGGTGCATTTCGTTTGCGCCAATAAGTATTTCATTTGCGACAAAAAATATTTCATTTGCGGCACAAACTGTACTTCATTTGCGCCGAAACAAAAAATTTGCATTTGCGCTAAATACAGGTAAATCGTGTAGAAAAAAGAAAAAAAATAAATTTATGCTTCTGACTTGTATTTCCCTCTTCTGTTCGCTGGCATTACCAGTTTTACTTACTTACTCACAGCAGTGAGTTTGAAGTCAGATTTCAAGCAAAATATTTTACCAAGTCGCTTAAACTGATATATACACCATAAGAGCACTACAACGTACAATCAATAATGTTATTACGGTAGTGTCCAGTTGCAACTCAACGGCAATTGTCATTAGATCGTAGACAGTTAAAGGTAATGTTAATCCTAGTATTAACTAAAATGAATCTCAAATCACAGTTCGGACCGAGATTTCAAATAATTCCACAAGGAACTGATATCTAAGTTTAACGGGTGTTATTACTTACTTAGTAGAAATAAATGCGCTTTTGCAAGATCAATATAACCGGAAGTAAACTGTCCATATTTTCACACCCCAGGTAAATAATAGGTTATTTTATGCTCCTGGTGCATCTCAGACAAAATAAACGACTTCCGGTCCATATTGGCCCGGGCAAATAAACCAGTCCATATCGGCCTGGCATTTCTTAACGTCGGAAGTGTGTAATAAAAAGTTTAATACATGTGCATTTCCATATTGACCTGATTATCATCCCTCGACCCATATTGTCCCTCCACTTCGTCTCGGGCCAATATGGGTGTCTCGGGATGATATCCAGGCCAATATGGAAATGCACATGTTTTAATATAGTATTAATAAATGGGTATTTTCATAATGGCCCTGTTATGTGTCCGAGGTCTGTAATAATGGCCTGAGGATAGCTGTAATGGCACGAGGCAAAGCCGAGGGCCATTACAGCATCCGAAGGCCATTATAACAGACCGAGGACACATAACAGGGCCATTATGAAAATACCAATTTCTTAAAACTTTTATTAACCAGACTGGTGAACTTAAATAGATCGATAAGTGAATGTAAATGTATATGAAATAATTTTTTTAATTTTTTTACATGAAAAGTCGTTTATAGGATCAAAAATCTTAAAAAAAAAAAAGTAGCAATATAAGATTTTAAGTACAAAAAAACTTGTTTTAAAAAATCAAGGAATGATGTATATCTTCGAATCCCTGGTAATGAGATGAGTTAAATGAGAGGTCACAAGTAGGGTCAAATATCTGAAACAAAAATGTTTCTCCATACAGCTGTATTAAGATTTACTCCAATGGACAAAAAAAACATTTTTTAGAAAATCAAGAAAAGATGTATATTTTCTGATCCCTTATGATGAGATGAGTAAAATGAGTGGTCACAAGTAGGGTAAAAAATCTAAAAGAAAGATGCTATGCATCATACATCATACAGCTCCTTATTCAGGCGAAGTATGTAAGAGCACTCAAAGAACTACAAATACAATAAAAATTGTATTTTACCATTTTCTAGTATTTGTTCAAAACAGAGAATGCAAAAATAATGTGTAATTTACTGTAAATATATGATACAATTATAATTTTGCATTTTGCAGACAACAAGTGAACTACACAGCCGCCATCTTGAATCCTGTAATGGCCCTGCTAATCTCATAATGCCCTGTTATCTCGTAATGGCCCTGTTTATTCCGTAATGACCCTGTTGTAATGCATACCTATAATTTATAAAGGCAATGCATTTTTAACATATTTTATCCTAACTGGTTAATAATCTGTATATATTTTTGAAACATATTATTTAGAATCAAAACAATGTACCTTGCTAACCTATTTCTAATATACCAGTATATATGTAATTGATCTTTAAAAAAAATCTTTCCGTTTTGAAATCTGTAGGAGATTTGCTGGGACAATTGAGGTAACCACTGGCATTTATTTACGTAAAAATGACAAAGTTTTACAACTGGTATCGTATAGTTTTGGCAATGAAGCATTAAAATCAAGTCACCCAGACACACCTCTGAATTGTGTATTATTACTCTGGAATATAAAAACATCTTGAATACTGATTTGCTCCAGAAAAAAATAGGTACCTTAGTGACTATTGTATGACTATTGTGTGAAGTAAAATTGACAAAGTTCAACAACTACTGGTATTCCACTACCTTTGATTACCAATTCTTTATCTAGCTAATTTTCACTATAAAAAAAGACGCCAGAGTTTAGTCAGTGATTCCAAATAAATAAAAACAACAACTCGTAGACTAAGCAATCTCCTAAACCATTCAGCACATACTTACATTGCATGCTATTAATACCAATACAGCTGTCATCATTTGGAGATCCCCCTACAATTATAGAATATTACTGTCAAACTAATATCTTTTGAAATGTATGAAAAACTAGATAACGAAGTGAATGTTAATTTAGATTCTGCATTTGCGCATTTCTACAACTTATATATGTCTCTTCAGTGCAGATCAAATCAAAACATTTGGAAATCTATACACCAAAATACTCGAAAAAGCTGATAGAGAGCAAATAATCAATAAGATCTAAAAAGAAAAGCCAAAGAGTGGAACTTCAGCAAACGACAGAGCTATGCATGAGGGAGATACTCCTTAGTTTTTAAGTTGTGAAACAATCGTCCTGTGATTGACGGTCAACTGTATAAAGCATTTTAAAAATACAATATCACATGTCGTTGTACAGCATCAATGAAACCTCATGGTAAAAAGTTTCTCTTAGAATCATCTTTGATGTTAACAACTTTTTGTAAAGCATTTAAAAAGAATACTCAAATACAATGCTGAGTCAGTGAAAATTCCATTCCATTCCAAGTTGTTCACTTTGTCGTGAAGAGTTGTTAAAAGCGAATATTAGTAGATAAATAAAAAATCCAACCGACAGGTTGATATTAATAAATTTTCATTGCACGAAAATCTATTTCGGACAGAAATGTTTTATAACATAATTTATTTCCAACTAATTTGGATATTTTTTAAGAAACTGAATCATCCAAATTATCCGGTGTCGTTTCCATTTATAATTATATGATATTGAAACCGACTTCATTTAGCGTCCGTCGATGTCTGCCCGTCGTCCTTCTGCCTGTTTAAAAATCTTCTCCTTAAAAATTGTTGGGCTAATATCATCTAAAGTTGTTCTGAATCATCAACAGGTACCTTATTTTCAAAATACGGAGTTACTGTCATTTTGTCGTAAAGATTTTCATTTTTTTTCAAAAACTAAAATTGATAGATTTGAGAATTATATTGCAAGAATGTGGCATATCAAGTATACCCACCTTGGAATTTTCACAAAATCCAAATACCAATATAGAAGTTATTGCCCTTTATTGGTAAATTTACCTGATTTTTGTCTTATATTTCAGCCCGGGAGTCCCGAGTTCCTGTCGTTGTTTACGTTTGTCTTTGTGTATTTTTAAATGAAGTATTAAATGAAGTCCTCAATAAAAATTATATTCAATCAGTGCACTGGCAGACCGATTACCGAGCTGTAGATTGGGTGGCCAAAAAGATTGCAAGGCAATCATGTGCTAATTACATTCTAATTTTACCTTCATATGGGTTTTCATATGTCCCAAGTTCTAGCAAATCATATGTTTTTATGTAGCCTTTATAAAATGTTCAGCAACAATTGGAGAAAAAATTCCAGGCATTTTATTTTCTAACGATTTTTTCCCCGTCACCCCTCTATGAAAATAGGAGAAAATAAATATATAGTTCTTTTACGCCATAATTTTATATGACTTTTTTAACGTATCCAGGTGTTAAAGTGCCGTCGATGTTGATAATTAGAAATATCTTGCTTGTTCATAGTTGCTGAATTTGAACAACAAAAGAATACTCGGTGCAAAATTCTTAAAGATTCAATATTGAAATAGACTATAGACTACAAATTTTGAGAATAATGACACAATATTCAACCAGGGGCTTCTATAAAACAATATCGTGTGGATAAATAGAATCGTTGAACTAACCTACTATGGTTTATATGACATTATTGTGAACAGCCTTTTCGCGTATTTTTTGCACAAACAAAATTACAACGAAGTTTCAGTTTTCACAGATATAAATACAGGGTACAAATTCACATATTTCTAAGAGTGTTATACAAAATGATTGAATGATTAATAATCCAACAAAACTTAAAATTTTGAGTACCAAGGGCGATTAATGGCGTGAACAAATGGAGGAACTAAATACACAGTCGAACATCAACATGAACTGCATTTATTACACAAAGAGGAAAAACACACACGCGTGATACATACAATACAAGGGAGCTAACTATAATATAACATTGATATACACAACAACACAAATAGCACAACAATAACACATGGTGGCGTGACCACTTTCCTTTTCTTTTTTTTTTTGTCAAATTTGTGTCTTTTGAGAAATTGATACTATTTTTTTTTCTTTTTTTTTCTTTTTTTTTTTTTGAAAATGAAAACGAAACAATGCTAACTCGTTCTGTCGCATGCTGTACACACTGTGAGTGAGCACCATATTAACTGTACACAATATAGTCAGGGGGCTTTATTTCATTACGTTTCCTTAAAACACGTTTAGGGGAGTTATATGCATTGTGGACTATGTTTTCTTTAGGCTTGTCTTTGTGTAGTGGGTGGTCAAGTGGAGTCTCTGCTAAAAATTTTTGATCGGGTAATCTTCATAAACTAATTAAGGGGAAGGGACTTCCACTTGGTTTGGGGGAGGCTCGGGTATTGGTCTGACATTATCTAAAGGTTCGGGAACTTGAGGTGGTATATTAGAAGTGTGATTGGGTTCTAAATCAGGGCTGTCGTCTGACTCGGAGTCTAAACTTGAGGGATTTCGTTCAATGTTTGTACGAGGGACTTTGTAACATTCAGTCAATTTTACTTTGTACGACGAAGCTCGTAACTGGTTTCCAACAAATGTTTTGATAAAACACCATTCACCGTCAAGGGAAACTACAAGGTACCGACTTCTAGATTGTGACTTGGATCTGTCGGAGTAAAGAGAGACCAAGTCACCAACAGAAATAGCTGGAGTGGGTCGTCTTGGCTTTTACACTTAGAAATTTCTCTGAAACCGTGATTATTGACTCGCGTGTCATGTTGTGCACAAATAACGTTCATATCGGAAATAGGTAACTGTTCATGAGTAAACTGATCGCGTTGAGCCCACAATTCTCCAGATGAAAGGGCCGCGTTGACGTAATCTAGAATTAAGTCTAGCAGTTGCGATTGATAACGAAAGTTCTGAAATTGGAGACTCTCCCCGTTCCTCCCGAATTAGCTCATCTTCAAGTTCAGCGATCGCGTTTTCCGCAACCGGATTTTTGTTGGGATTCTTAACCCTACCAATCTCAATTGAAATACTAAATTGCTTCAAAAATGGGTCATCTTGTAGGGAACGGAAACCAGGAGCGGGGTCAACTCGAACAACGACGTTTGGGCAATTTAATGGATTTAAAACTACTAACAAGCGTATTAAGGCATCGCGTAAGGTGTCACGTTTTTCATCGTTAATAAAACACGTGTTGGTATAAGATGTTACGGTTTCTCTCACAACAAGTATGAGCTGGCGGTTCCGCTTAAAAACATCGGCTGCAAACGATATTCCGATTTAATCAGAGGGTCCTCTGAAGACTGATCGACTAGGCTTTTTGGAAGGCGTTTTAGAGAGGCACAGTTATGGCACGAGTCGCTTACCTGCTCAACTATTTTCGGTAGGTCTAAAGCGTAAAATTGTCGCCTAAGGACCATATTTAATTGATGCTTGGTTGGGTGTTCTAACTTAATGTGTAATGCGGTCACGAGTCCATCTATAACACTTCGGGGAACGCCTATCGACTCGCTAGGCGGAGCTAGAGGGTCACACCGACGAACAAGTAGCCCATCCTTGGCTATTGTAGCAACACTAAGGTAACGTTTAACATCTTTAATGTTGGTCAATTTTTAGATGGTCTGGTGTCCTTGCTTTATGTAGTCCTTTGGAATCCTAATGGGTCTTGATCGTATAGTGGTAAATAAGTAATCCGTCAGAATTTTCACCGTTTAATATCCAAATGCTACAGTCTTCAGTATCAGATCCAAGTCAAGCATGCAGACTTCAATCTGCAACTGTATTTATACTATCATGGTCCAAACTCAGACAGAACTGGTTTGGACCATGATTTACATCATGTGAGAAAGGTATTTCTCGATTCCGAAAACAGTAATACTGTTTCCTAATTTGAACATCGACTGTCAATCACTTGTCAATCAAAATGTACATTGTTTCCAAAAACATAATATAGTTGTCACAGGCACGCGACGTGATTGACAGTTTACAAGTACCTGATTAAAACATGTTTACACGAACACCTGTTATTATAACTATTATAGAAACTTTGTAACTTTTATAGTTTTGTATCTATAAAAGTTTATCCCGTGATCGAAAGTCTTGTGCAGCCTTGTTTAGGCTTGTGTAACCCTGTTCTAACCAGTCTCCCTAATTGCGTTTTACAATACATTGAAATGTTAAATAAGTACAATTAAGTACAAATGAACCATGAGTCCTTCGTATCATAGTCACTAATAGTTTATATATTCATAATATTATATCCCATCATAGATTCCCCCCTAAATATGTAACACCAAGATTATGATTACATCTTATCACTGGTCACCACGGCCATCCCTTTACATTTAAATGGGCATGTGTATGCCGTAAATCGGGGCATTGAGACTGAATATCAATCCACGCTGACCTTGATGTAAACGGGAGGCGGAAAAAGTCGCTCATAACGTCCTTGATATTTATAGATCGTACCACCGAATCTTCAGTTCGGGATATAAAGGAACAAATTTGGCAGTTTGGTTCATTGCATGGCGGCGCGTTCCTGCTTGCGAAATCGAATGGCGTATTTAAACGGCCGGCCAAATGCCTGATGCTAACTTGGTATCTGCTTACTATTGAAAGGAAACTAGTGACGCGAGGACTGGCCGAAAATTCGCCTCGGCATAACTTTTCAAAGCCTTGCACGCAAGGCTTGCTATCAGTAAGTACATTCGCTTGGAGCTGAGATTGAATAATAAAGGGACTGAAATGCTTTACGCTTGCTGCTATCGAAAGTGCCTCTATCTCGAATTGTAACCATAACACTTGATGTTTTCGGAGCTTGGCACTAGAAAAACCTGCTAGTTTGAGTTTGGCATCGCGCAAGACATAAAACGTTGCGCCAATACCGCGTTTTGTGACGGACCCGTCAGAAACGATCCACAGCTGGTCGTCTCGCCTTGGGAGTACGACAGATTTTCGTGATTCAAGAGACTTTTGCACAAGGTAAACTGTTCCAATAGAGCATCTGTCCATTTTACTTTGTCAAGGGAAGAGAGTCCACTAATATGATCGTCCAAGGGAGATATCAAGTGTGAACAATGATGCAACACGCGGCTTAACATTTTATAAGCACCAATGAAGGATGGAAGGCCACGTGCGTTTTCTGGAGGAGGACAAGAGGATAATGTTGCAACTGTATGAGGACTAGCAGAAATTTAACCTTGTGACCATATCCATCCTAATATATTAATAGACTTCTGACAGACTATTGTTTTGGAGGATGAAAGACATATACCTGATCTTTGGAGTGCCTCCAGAACACGTTTCCAATTTTGAATGATCTCGGCTGGGGTGTTACCTCCACAAATTAAATCATCAGCTAATTTGGCTACACATCCCTCTTGAAGGAAATCCCGAGTATGCAGCACATCAACTCTTCCAGGGCCGTTTCCGACCCAGGCATACCCATAGCACAACGAGTGTAAACACGAACTCCGCGAAACGGAGTAGCTACGCCACAATATTTCATAGACTTAGCAAGGGGTATCTGATAAAAGGCGCTTGTTAAATCAGATTTAATTATGTACTTCCATTGGGCCACTGAGAGTAGGGTAGAGTCAACATCGGGCAAGAGGGAGGGTTGTGGTTTGCTGTATCTACCAACGTCAGCAAAAGTAGTTACAAATCGATAACCCCCAGATGACTTCTTAACAAGGAAGGATGGGTTAAGGTACTCGACTGAAATACCTAAATCTTCAGGTCGCTGAAAAACACCTTTGCATTCTAGCTCATCAAATTTGTCTTGAAGTTCAACCAACTTGTCTTTTGAGTATTGAGGGACCCTTCCTTTCCTTTGGGGTGGCTGTACAGGGCTCATATTGACTGATGCCTTGAAATGTCCAACTGCCGCGTTGTATCCCTTCAAATTTGGGTCAAAAACATCGGTGTAATCAGAAATTAGGTCCCGGAACTGTGTTTGAATGTCAGGGGTGAGTAAGTTGTCGGGGTCAATGGAAACCTGGCTAGAGAAATTGCCGGATACACACTTCTTTTGGTGAGCTTTTTTGTTTATGTCAGGAATAAAATCTGGAGTTTTACCTTCTGTACCTGCTGTACATGTAACGCGTACTCGACAGAAGTGTTCGTTCTTCTGTAAGCATTGAGGCTGGGATGTGTTGTTCTAAATAAAACCGGCTCTGTAATATGCGGATCAGGCCAATTGATAGTTCTTGACGAGCTGTCCCTTTCAACAGCGAGAACGCAGTCCAGATCAAGTTATTTTGGTACGTTAAATTCACCGTGACAGCCAGGCCAAATAACCGAACTTATTTCAGGTGCCCTTATAAGAAAGGATTGTGTTCTACGGACATGGCACTGACCAATTGCATTTTGTTCAGTTTTTTAACTACCATAATGAATGGATATTTTCTCGCGAATGACAATTTTGTGCTTACTGGGATAAATTGCTATGTCATTCATGGACATAAAGGGAATTCCAGCAAGAATGTCGACATCTAAATCGTTAATGACAAGGGCCTCTAGCTGTAGGGGGGTAACCCCGTCTGCCTGCAGGACAGTGTGATAGCTTTTCTTTATTGGGACACCTATTAAATTAACAGATGAAGCCTTAACCATGCTCACCTCTGCACCGGTATCTAGGGTCAACTGAAGGGGGAAATGTTTATAAAAGGCTTTAGAAATGGGGATTTTTTGGTGCTCACCCGTCTCAAAGCAGATACAACACGTAGTTTGCTAGGCTCACTATCATTACAACTTAAGTTGTCACACCTTTTGCATTCACTGTCTATGTCACTACCAACAGTATCATTACAATAAGATTGTCTAACTTTGGACAAATTGGTTATTCTCATCGGGTAGAAATATACAAGTACTAAGACAGTGTTGACGACCTGCCTGTTTACATTGAACACATTGTTTACTTTGGTGGTTTTGCTTATTTAAAGTTTTCTTGAAAGGACGATCTTTCAGGGATGATCGTAAAATCTTCGAATCAGTGGCTGTGTGGATTTCATCTAGTAAACTGTCCAGCGCTAAAGAAATTCTTCAATGATGCTAAAGTTTGTGATCTGAAGTCTGTGCCATAGCGCTGTTTAACCAAATTGGGTAAGTCACAGTGTATTAATCGAAGCCATGTCAATACTATGAAATTTTCCAACGACGCAGAGAGCTCTTCATCGGCTTTAGGAATTTCCCCGTGATGTGTGATATTGCCCCCTGCATGCAACAAATTGTCCTCAACAAAACTAGCCAGTCTCTGGTATAAATCATCTGGCCGTTCGTTTGCCTCCAAATGAATATCATTAAACTCCAGGAAATGTCCGCCTGTTGACTGAAAACCGAAATGTAAGCGGATGGACTGCCAAATATTATCAATGGAGGTCGAGTTCTTTACTATTGAGGCCAACAGAGGCCAACCGCCACACGGCAGCGCAAAAATGTACTCATGTAGACCTAATGCTAGGACAAATCGCAAACTATTGCCCCGTCATCTCCAGGAACACAATAGTAAAGAACTCGACCTCCATTGATAATATTTGGCAGTCCATCCGCTTACATTTCGGTTTTCAGTCAACAGGTGGACATTTCCTGGATTCAAAGCCATGAGACATCCTCTCCATCATCTTCGAAATCACGAAAGGGTTGAGCGTTTATTTTCTTCTGCCATTGGAGGCCGTCAATTATAAATCCAGCAAAGTAAGGATCTAGTGATAGTGTGTATTGTACATTTTGTCTCCATGCTTCGAAAGATGTAATTGTTTCAACCTTTGTAAGCGACCATTGTTTTGGTGCACGTACGCCCGCCATGTTTTGAGAAACTACACAACTGGCGGCATGGCAAGTTCAATATTTCGATTTCAAAAGCTATCGTGTAAGCCTTCGTGAGAGTTCTCCTGTTTATCACTAGACTTGTTAACCTTAGCAACTCTTCGTAGCTGTGGGTATTATGGCTTATCGCTGCCACCACGCAAGTGAATAAATGGAGGAACTAAATACAGAGTCGAACATCAACATGAACTGCATTACACAAAGAGGAAAAACACACACGCGTGATACATATAATACAAGGGAGCTAACTATAATATAACATTGATATACACAACAACACACATAGCACAACAATAACACATAGTGGCGAAAAACCATTTATCGCGCCAATTTTCAACTGCAGAAACTTATATGTTGCCATCGGTTTTCCGTCCTTAATTTTAACCTCCAGGTTCAACGAAAATTGCTTAAATTTAACGTTAAATAGAGGCATGCACCTCTTTTGTAGACTCTTTCATTATTTTGTTGCCGATAATAAAGCGGCATTTTGTCATTTTTATATGGAGTATAAAATGAAGTTCTTTATAAAAATAACATAAATTATAATTATATCCAATCAGTGCGCTGGCAGACAGATTGCCCAGCTGTAGATTGGGTGGCCAAAAAAATTTCAAGGCAATCATGTCTTAATTATTCGCTTTTCACCCTTAATAGATTTTCCGTTTTGGTCTGTCTTCCAAATGTATTGATTTGATCTCCATTAAACACTGATATGAGTTGTCGAAATGGGTTTTTAGAATTGAACAACAATTATTACATTTTTGATGACATCATTTTGATGTCGATACTTTATCTAGTTAAAAACAAATAAAGGGATATGGAGTAAATGTACACGGGGCAAAATCCATATTAATACAAGATTATGGTAAGATTAAGCAAATGGAATAACGGTTTCATTGTTGTTCTTAAATATATTTATTTTCAAAAAGTATATTTTTTCATTAAATAGAATAATTTTTAGACATAATAGGCTTTAATAGTCTTTAATTTACATTTCTGTCTTCAGAACTTATAGGGAAAGTTTTACTTTTATGTAAAAGAAAGGAAATGGGGTAAATGTCTAGGAGACAACATCCCATATCCAGGTTAAAACGACAAAAAACAAAACATCTAGGGGTCACCATATGGTCTTCAACACAGTGAGGAACCTCACACCATATAGTAAGCCCTAAATGGCCCCGAAAAGGTAAAAAAGTGAATAAGTCAATGGAAACAAACCACATTAAATAACCCAAATATCAAGAAACTTAAATTGTAAATTGTATAAGAAGACAAATTAATTGTAAACTTAAATTGTATAAGAAGACACGGACAAGCCAATGACCAACATATTCCTGACTTGGGACAGGCGCAAAAAATTGCGATTGAGTTAAACTCGTTTTCTTGGATCCAAACCCTTCCTCCATGTGTGGTGAATGGCTAAAAATAAATACACAAAAAGATTCACAGTAAAAATCAAACTAGAAAAAAGTCCAACTTATCAAGACGAGTACCCTTACAATGAAGTACATAAAACATGAAGACAATACACACAGGTACTGTCCGGACAAATGCTCGCAGTTACTGACAGCTAGCTAAGGACATAATTTCCGTTGACTATGATATCAAGCCTTCTTACATATGAAATTTCAATTGAAATACTTCTAAATAGATTTAGTATAACAACATCATCAATTATGAAAGGAGAACATGATATTGTGCAATGTCAAATACTACAAATAATTTAATATGTATAATGCTTATATTGCTTTAGGGTTATCTGATAGCCAACAATAGGAGGTTCTCAACTTCCTAGACCAGCCTTTTCAAAATTATTTCATATCCATTTCGAAATCAAAAATTTATTTGTGTTATTCATTATAAAGCCTTCCTAATAAAGAGTTCCTATCGTTATTTATGTTTGTTTCTTGTTTTCATTTTAGTTTTTCTGGTGAAGTTTGCTTGTAAATTGTGGGATGTCATTGTAGTTCCTGGCCATTGTAGGTGCTTGCTGTTTTCCTGTTTTTGTAATTGTACAATGGTTTTAGTATAATACCACATCTGAATCATGTAGCAGAGGATCTAGTCAAGTCTGTCTGTCAGTCAGTCTGTCTTTGTCATCACTAGCATACGTCTTCTGCTACAAATGTAAAAAGGGGATAGCAGGAAGCACATACAATTGCCGAAAACTATAATTACATGTCTCAATCTGCTAAGGAGCTACAAAGGAAAAACCGACAAAAAAGACAAAAGACAGGCTTAAATAACGATAGGAAGTCGGGACAGCAAAAGCCAGCGGTAGGTTTAAACCGATTTATGGGTACCCCCCCTCCCCCAATCTGTCCCGTTTCCCTATAGTTGGAAAAACATACGAATACAACCCAATACAGGTAGACTACTAACTCACAATGTTGAAGGGAGAGAAAATGACAAAACGTAATTTTGAAAGATGGGTCAAGGGTTGTTCGCCACTCTACGGACGGCTGGCTCAAGGAGTTTGCTGGTAAAACACTGTTGCGCCAAGGAAGAAAAGGGCTATTTTCACAGAATGATACACAAAATGTGATGTTACAATATAATATATAAATTCGCATAGAAGATATTTTTATGGTTCTCATGTCCTTTACAATTCAAAGCCTAAGACTTAAAATTTTATCATAATTGACAAAATGGCTGAAAACGTCGAGTTTCAAGCAATGGTATTGCAAAACAAGATTAACAAGCAAATATTGAAGCA
>MJUU01018738.1:0-14358 GCA_002080025.1 Modiolus philippinarum
ACCCTAGATGCTTTGTTTTTGGTCGTTTTAACCTGGATATGGGATGTTGTCTCCTTGACATATACTCCGTTTCCTTTTTTTTCATAATCTCTAGATTTAGGAGCTGGGTATTTACATCCTGATGCTAAAAGTGGAAAGTTTTTTTTAGCATTTATTAATCATTTATTTCCAAAAGATACATTTAAACATCATTTTTTTAACAACATAAATCGGGACTTTTTGATGAATAAACTGGCAAATTATATTTAAGCTGATAGTCAAAGATCGTGTAATGCAAAATGCTTTAATAGGACTATAACAATGTCAAGGTTAAGTGGATTTATGTTCATATTTCAACAGAAGAGGAGCATTACTGCTGATAAGTCTTCATCTAAGGTACCTATTATATGTTTTAGTATTTTAATTTGTTTGTGTACAAAAAAGACGAAGATGAAAAATGAAATGATTTTTCAGAAAGGAATCTGTCTCAATGACCTCGTAGTGTCTATCGAAAACATCAGTATTGCAGAGAGCTAAGATATCCTTTCACATGCAAGTGTTTGGCGAACGTTATAAGCCTGTCTCCCTACGAAAAAAAAGGTTTATGCATTTCTGTCTGAAGAAACTTAAATAAAATTGAAATCAACCTCTCAAAATACTAACCTGTACATTTAGGAGCTGAGTATTTATGCACTGGTGCTGAAAGTTGAACGTTTTTTAAAACTATTTATCAAATATTTATTTTCAAAACATGCATTAAAATATCCTTGTTCCTAAGTACTGTGTTTACTATTCTTATTTTGTTTTGATGTCAAAGAGATAAAAAAGTATTTTTTTTAAAACTATTGTAAAGCTTTGAAAAAACTAACCTCTTGATTTTTGGGCTTGATATTTAGTACTGACACTTAAAGTATTACTTTTTTAAACATTTATTTAACTTTTATTCCCAAAGAATGCACAAAAAGATCCTTTTTCCTAAGAAGTGCGATTACTGATCTTTTTTCAGTTTTCATGCAAAGAATATAAGTAGGACTTTTTGGTGAATATTGTAATCGATTATATTTAAACTGATATTCAAAGATCGTGTTATTAGGTTTAAAATCATGTCAAGATTAAATGGATTTGTGTCTGTATTACAACAGAACAGGAACAACATAACTGATCAATAGGAACTGTAAGTCTCGTCATGTGACAGCGAGAAATCACGATATAATGGAAATTTGAAAACGTTTCCCGCCAAAATATGACGTTGCAAGATTATGACGTCGTTATTTTTTGCTCGATACGTCATGTTTTTCTGTTAAAAATGCAACTTCCAGGTACAAATTATATACCCGAAAGTTGGAAAATTGAACAAGACTTACATACCCTATTTTCCAGTAAGGTAACTATTATGTGTTTTAGTGTTTTAATCTTGAGTACAAAAAATGACGAAGGTGAAAAAAGAAATAATTGTTCAAATAGAAAACTGCTCAATGACATTGTAGTTTCTTTATATCGCATTTGCATTGCAAAAAAAGCTAAGAAATACTTGGTCTTACAAGGCCTTGGTGAGCGTTATTAGCCGTTATTCTGCTGTATTAATAAAGAAAGTAGAAAGTTAAACCTATGTCGAAAGATTCAAAATCAGCTTGTAAGCGAAGCGATAAAATACTAATCTTTAGATTTAGGAGCTGAGTATTTACGTATTGGTGCTGAAAGAAGAACGTTTTTTAAACCATTTATCAAACATTTATTTCCAAAATATGCATTAAAATATCATTTTTGCCTAGACACAGCGTAAAATATGTTATTTAGAAATCTTTACAGTGGATACCTGTTTGTGTTTTATATCGCCTGAGACGTTAGACAAAGGGGATAAAGGGCACATTCAGGTGATATATATGAACCCATATCCCCTGTGAAGCCCGTATTACAATTATATTCTGGTAGAAGTGCTACAGTTTTCACTTCAAAAGTGTTTAAAAGTTGTAATTTTACTACCAAAGGGATATGGTCTCATATCCCCTGTCAAGCTTACCAACCAAGTTGCAGGATTCACCTGGATATTTCACTTCTGCAGAATATACTGTTATATTCTGTTTTGGTATGAGGAAGATAAATCGGGTTTTTTTTAATGAATAATCTAATTAATTTTATTTAAGCTGAGAATCAAAAATCGTGTAATGCAAAATGTTTTAATAGGACTATAACAATGTCAAGGTTAAGTGGATTTATGTCCGTATTTGAACAGAAGAGGAGCGTTGCTACTGATCAATCATCCAGTAAGGTAACTACTACGTGGTTAAGTATTTCAATAATGTGTAAAAATGACGATGATGAAAAAGAAATGATTTTCAAATAGAGAGTTGTCTCAAAGACCTCGCAGTGTCTATAGATAACATCAGTATTGCAGCAATGTTTAGAAAGACTTTCACGACTGGAGTTTGTCTCTCCTGCAGTGTAAAGTCCGTAAAAAAGATTCCCCGTGCGAGAGATGTATGCTCTCTATATATTTCAGTTATGGTGTACTTGTTCGTGAGAGAATTTCTCATATGGATATACTATCATATTTGAAATTTTGGCATTTATTTTTGTAATTTCGAATTGAAATTCTGACCACCTGTTTGAAATGCCCACATCTCACTATTTTATAATGCCAAGTTTTCTTACAATCGACTTGATGAGTGATTATGTTGTAACCGTCCACTACCTTAAGATACTATTGCTTATGTCCGGAAACGGATGACAGTGATTGTAAGAGCACTTTACCAGTTTAATTAATGTTTGAGGACAACCCCGCATCCATGACCAGGAAAAACATGAATGTAGCGTTGTTCGACAATTAGCAAAGAATTCTGCTCAAACCGGTGCTATGGGCCTCCTTGAACTTACTATGAGGTATGAGCAAAGCTCATTATTGAAGGCCTCATGGTGACTTCAAGATGAAGAGCAACAACAAAAGCGTTGTTCTTTTGCTTGTATTAACAATATATTTGTAGAGACTTTGTCTCATGTACATTTACTCCCCATCCTTTCATTCACTATTTACGACTGGAGTTTGTCTCTCCTGCAGTGTGGAGTCCGTAAAAAGATTCCCCGTGCGAGAAATGTATGCTCTCTGTATGTTTCAGTTATGGTGTACTTGTTTGTGGGAAAATTTGTCATATGGATATACTATCATACTTTCGAATTTTGGCATTTATTTTTGTAATTTCGAAATGAAATTCTGACCACCTGTTTGAAATGCCCTCATCTCACTATTTCATAATGCCAAGTTTTCTTACAATCGACTTGATGAGTGATTATGTTGTAATCGTCCACTAGCTTAAGATACCAGTGCTTATGTCGGGTACGGATGGCAGTGATTGTAAAAACACTTTACCGGTTTATTAAATGTTTATTGACAACCCCGCATCCATTACCAGGAAAAAAATGGATGTAGCGTTGTTCGACAATTAGCTGAGAATTCCGCTCAAACTGGTGCTAGCGGCCGTCTTACAGTTACTATGAGGTATGAGCAAAGCTCATTGTTGAAGGCCTTATGGTGACTTCAAGATGAAGAACAACAATAAAAGCGTTGTTCCTTTGCTTGTTTTTACAATTTATTTGTAGAGACTTTGTCTCATGTACATTTACTCCATATCCTTTCATTCACCATTTGACGTGAAATGCCTTGGCGAACGTTATTAGCCGGTGTCATGCCGTAGAAACAAAGAAAGTGGAAAGTTTGATGAAGGTTTGTATGAAGGATTCAAAGTTATCTAGCAAGCAAAGCACTAAAATACTAACCTCTTGGTTTAGGAGCTGGGTATTTACGCACTGGTGCTGAAAGAACAACGTTTTTAAAGTCCATTTATTAAATATTTATATTCAAAAAAATGCATTAAAATATCTTTGTTTCTAAGTACTATGTGTACTGTTCTATTCTGTTTTGAAGTCAAGGAGATAAAGTAGGACTTTTCAGAATATCGATTTTTGAGATGGGTATTTACTTGTTGATGATGAAAGAAGAACGTTTTTTTAAACCATTTCTTAAACATTTACAAATGTATTTTCAAAAGATGCATTAAAATATCCTTTTTCGTAAGTACTGCGATTACTATTGTTATTTTGTTTTTATGTGAAGAAGATAAAGTAATATGACTCTTTAGTGAATATTGTAAATAAATATATTCAAGCTGATATTCAAAGATTATGCTATGAAAATACTGAAGTATTGGATATTTACGTACTGTTGCTGAAACCCGAACGTTTTTTCAAACCATTTTAAACCATTTATTTCCAATAGATGCATTAAAATATCCCTTTTCTTAAGTATTGCGATTACTGTTCTTGATCTGTTTTCATGTGAAGAAGATAAAATTGGACTTTTTGATAATAATAATTACAAAGATCGTTTAATGGATTTAAACAATGTCAAGGTTAAGTGGATTTATATCCGTATAACAAGAGAGGAGAAACAACATTACTGATCAGTAAGGTAACTTCATTTTTTGGGAGGGGGTATTTAAATAATGTGTAGACATAATTTTTCAAAAAGAAAATTATCCAAATGACCCCGAAGTGTCATTAAATGTTCTATTAATTGCAGCTAGGTAAAAAAATACTTTGTAGTGCAAGTCTTTGGAGGGAGTTATAAGCCGGTCTCGGCCTAAGAAACAAAAGAAACTTTAATTGATTTCTGTCTGAAGAACTTAAATCAACTTGTACGCAACCATTGAAAATACTTACCTCTAGATTTAGGGGCTGGGTATTTACGTAGTGGTGCTGAAAGTAGAACTTTTTTAGAACCATGTATTAAACATTTATTTCCGAAAGATACTTTTAATTTTTTCTAAGTTCAGCGTATACTGTTCTCATTCTGTTTTGTATGAAGGAAATGCATCAGGACATATTCAAGATGATAGTTAAAGATCCTGTCATACCAAATTCTTAAGTAAGACTTATACATTGTCAAAATTAAGTGGATTTATGTCCATATTATTAAAGAAGAGGAACAACGTAACTGATCAATCTCCATCAATGGAACTTCTTTGGGTTTGTTTGTATTTAAATGGTGTGGTGTGTCAAGAGACGATGATGAAAAAAGAAATGATTTTTCAAAAAGAAATTTATCTCAATGACCTTTTAGTGTCTATAAATGTAATACGTATTGCAGCAAGGCGAAAACGTACTTTGACGTGCAAGTCTTTGGCGAAACTTATAACCTGGTCTTATCTTAAGAAGCAAAAGAAAGTTTTATCGAATTCTGACTGAAGAACCTAAAATCAGCTTGTCAGCAATCACTGAAAATACTATCTTTTAGATTTATGAGCTGGGTATTTACGCACTGATGCTGAAATAGTACGTTTTTTTTAAACCATTTATTAAACACTTATTTCCAAATCATGCATCAAAATATGTTTTTATCTAAGTACTTTGTTTACTGTTCTTATTCTATTTTGATGTCACAAACATAAAGTAGGGTCTTTTTGAGAATATAGCGTAAACCACTAAAAATACTAACATTTAGATTTTGGAGCTGGATATTTCCGTACTACTGCTGAAACCGGAATGTTTTTTAACCATTAATTAGACATTTATTTCCAAAAGATGCATTAAAATATTCTTCTCCCTAAATATCGCGATTACTGTTCTTAGTCTGTTTTCATGTGAAGAAGATGAAGTAGGACTTTTGATGATTATAGTAATTGATTATGCAAAAAAGTGAAGAAGTACTTAAATAATGTCAAGGTTAAGTGGATTTATGTCTGTCCGTATTACAACATATGAAGAACAACATTACTGATCTATCTTCCAGTAAGGTAACTTCTATTTTGTTTGGGAGTATTTCAATGATGTGTAAAAAGATGATGATTACAAAAGAGATGATTTTTGGGAAAGAAATTTATCTCAATGATGTCGTAGTGTCTATTATAATATGTATTGCAGCTAGGCTAAAAAATACTTTGTAGTGCAAGTCTTTGACGAAAGTTACATGTATAAGCCGGTCTTAGCCTAAGAAATTTAATCGAATTCAAAACAACTTAAAATCAGATTCTAAACGACCACAAAAAATACTTACCTCTTGATTTAGGAGCTGGGTATTTACGCACTGGTGCTGAAAGTAGAACGTTTTTTAACCATTTATAAAACTTTTATTTTCAAATAATGCATAAAAATATCTTTTTTCCTAAGTACTGTTTTACTGTTGTTTTTCTGTTTTGATGTCACAAACATAAGGTATTAAATTTTTGAGAATATTGTAAACCACTGAAAATACTAACATCTAGATTTTGGAGCTGAAAATACTAACATCTAGATTTGGAGCTGGGTATTTACATACTGACGCTGAAAATGGAACGTTTTCATAACCATTTACTAAATATTTATTTCCAAAAAATCCATTAAAATATCGTTTTTCCTAAGTGTTGTGATTACTGTTCTTAGTCTGTTTCAAGTGATGAAAATAAATTAGAACTTTTTGGTGAATATAGTAATTGATTTTATTTACGCTGATATTCAAAGATCGTGTTATGCAAAATACAAAAGTAGGACTTAAAGAATGTCAAGGTCAAGTTGAATTATGTCCGTATTACAACATATGAGGAACAACATTACTGATCTATCTTTCAGTAAGGTAATTTCTATTTTTTTTGGGGGGGAGGGGGTATTTTAATGAAGCGTAAAAAGACGACGATGAAAAAAGAAAGGATTTTTTAAAAAGAAATTTATCTCAATGACCTCATAGTGTTTATAAATGTAATATGTTTTGCAGCTAGGCTAAAAAGTACTTTGACGTGCAAGTCTTTAACGAAGGTTATAAACCGGTCTTAGCCTAAGAAACAAAAGAAAGTTTAAAAGAAATATGTCTGAACAGCTTGAAATCAGCTTGTAAGCAACCACCAAAAATACTTACCTCTTGATTTAGGAGCTGGGTATTTACGGACTGGTGCTGAAAGTAGACGTTTTTTTAACCATTTATTAAACGTTTATTCTACAATAATGCATTAATATATCCTTTTTCCTTAGTACTGTTTTCACTGTTGTTTTTATGTTTTGATGTTAAGGTAAATCGGTAGTCTTCCGCCATTTTAAATTTATTATTAATGCTGTTATGGTATTATCTGCTTTTTAGATATGCAAATATTTTTATTTGTAATGAATCAATCAATATTAAATTCATAATACAAAATGCAAAGGACCTACATAAACTTGATTTCACATGTCTTTATCTGATTAGACGAGGTATGGTAACTTGATAATTAAAGAAATTGGAAGAGGATTTTTGAAAAAGGGAGATAATCTGATAAAAATATTTTACATGGATATCACTATGAAAATTCACATTTCACAAATCATATGGAAAGCAAAGTCGGTGATCCCATTTTTCTTTATATTTTTTGAAAGTATGTCCAAAGGGCTTACACATGAGTAAAGATGAAAGAAATCTATGGAATAGTTTTAAAGAAATCAACAATATACCTGTTTTCCCTATATATTCATTAGAATTATTTGATTATTTTGATATCAGTTATTTTAAAAACAAGCACGGTGACCCCCCTATTTTATTTTTTTTTTCAATGCTTATATAATAAGGAAACTTTCCTGTAAAAATAAAAAAAATCTATGGAAAAAATTTTGAAGTACCCGAGAGATACCTTACGAACATAAAGTTTTAACTTTTTGAGAATATTGTAATCCAGTGAAAATACTAACATCTAGATTTTGGAGCTGGGTATTTTCATACTGATGATGAAAATGGAACGTTTTCATAACCATTTACTAAATATTTATTTCCAAAAAATCCATTAAAATATCGTTTTTCCTAAGTGTTGCGATTACTGTTCAAAGTCTGTTTCAAGTGAAGAAAATAAAGTAGGACTTTTTGATGAATATAGTAATTGATTATATTTACGCTGATATTCAAAGATCGTGTTATGCAAAATACAAAAGTAGGTTTTAAATAATGTCAAGGTCAAG
The DNA here is from genome assembly GCA_002080025.1 of Modiolus philippinarum. Lineage (NCBI taxonomy): Eukaryota > Metazoa > Mollusca > Bivalvia > Mytilida > Modiolidae > Modiolus > Modiolus philippinarum. The sequence goes on from MJUU01018738.1 coordinate 7,924, forward strand.
TGGATTTATGTCCGTATTACAACATATGAGGAACAACATTATTGGTCTATATTCCAGTAGGGTAACTTCTATTTTTTTTTTTTTTTGAGGGGGATATTTTAATGAAGCATAAAAAGACAATGATGGAAAAAAAATGATTTTTCAAAAGGAAATTTATCTCAATGACCTCATAGTGTGTATAGATGTAATATGTATAGCAGCTAGGGTGGAAAGTACATTGACGTGCAAGTCTTTGACGAAAGTTAAGCCAGTCTTAGCCTAAGAAACAAAAGAAATTTTAAAAGAATTCTTCCTGAACAGCATAAAATCAGCTTGTAAGCAACCACCGAAAATACTAACCTCTTGATTTAGGAGCTGGGTATTTACGTACTGGTGCTGAAAGTAGACGTTTTTTTTAACTATTTATTAAACAATTATTTTCCAATAATGCATTAAAATATCCATTTTCCTCAGTACTGTTTTTAAAGTTGTTTTTCAGTTTTGATGTCACAAACATACTGATCTTGAAAATGAAACGTTTTCATAACCCCCTATACTAAATATGTATTGATGTCCGTAATACAACATATGAGGAACAGTATTACTGATCTATCTTCCAGTTAGGTAACTTTTTTTTTTTTGGGGGGGGGGGGTATTTTTATGATGCATAAAAAGACGATGATGAAAAAAAGAAATGATTTTTCAAAAAGAAATTTATCTCAATTACCTCATGGTGTCTATAAATGTAATTTGTTTTGTAGCTAGGCTAAAAAATACTTTGACGTGCAAGTTATAAGCCGGTCTAAGCCTAAGAAACAAAAGAAAGTTTAAATGAATTCTATTTGGACAGCTAACTAGCTTGTAAGCAACCAGCGAAAATACTTACCTCTTGATTTAGGAGCTGGGTATTTACATACTGGTGCTAAAAGTAGACCTTTTTTAACCATTTACAAAAATGATTATTTTCAAATAATGCATTCAAATATCCTTTTTCCTCAGTACTGTTTTACTGTTGTTTTTCTGTTTGATGTCACCAACATGAAGTATTAACTTTCTGAGAATATTGTAAACAACTGAAAATCCTAACATCTAGATTTTGGAGCTGGGTATTTACATACTGACGCTGAAAATGGAACGCTTTCATAACCATTTACTAAATATTTATTATAAAAAAATCCATTAAAATATCGTTTTTCCTAAGTGTTGCGATACTGTTCTTAGTCTGTTTCAAGTGATGAAAATAAAGTAGGACTTTTTGATGAATATAGTAATTGATTATATTTACGCTGATATCCAAAGATCGTGTTATGCAAAATACAAAAGTAGGACTTAAATAATGTCAAGGTCAAGTGGATTTATGTCCGTATTACAACACATGAGGAACAACATTACTGATCTATCTGCCAGTAAGGTAATTTCTATTTTTGTTGGGGAGGGGGGTATTTTAATGAAGCGTAAAAAGACGATGATGAAAAAGAAAGGATTTTTCAAAAAGAAATTATCTCAATGACCTCATAGTGTTTATAAATGTAATATGTATTGCAGCTAGGCTAAAAAGTACTTTGACGTGCAAGTCTTTAACGAAGGTTATAAACCGGTCCTAGCCTAAGAAACAAAAGAAAGTTTAAAAGAATTCTGTCTGAACAGCTTAAAATCAGCAAGTACATATAAGCATCCACCGAAAATACTAACCTCTTGATTTAGGAGCTGGGTATCTACGGACTGGTGCTGAAAGTAGACGTTTTTTAACCATGTGTTAAACGTTTATTTTACAATAATGCATTAAAATATCCTTTTTCCTAAGTACTGTTTTACTGTTGTTTTTCTGTTCTGATGTCACAAACATAAAGTATTAACTTTTTTGAGAATATTGTAAACCACTGAAAATACTAACATCTAGATTATGGACCTGGGTATTTGCATGCTGATGCTGAAAATGGAACATTTTCATAACCATTTACTAAAAAACCTATTTCCAAAAAATCCATTAAAATATCGTTTTTCCTAAGTGTTCCGATTACTGTTCTTATTCTGTTTCAAATGAAGAAGGTAAAGTAGCACTTTTTGATGAATATAGTAATTGATTATATTTACGCTGACATTCAAAGATCGTGTTATGCAAAATACTGAAGTAGGACTTAAACAATGTCAAGGTTATGGGGATTTATGTCCGTATTACAACATATGATGATCAAAATTGCTGATCTATCTTCCAGTTAGGTAACTTCTTTTTTTCAGGGGGATATTTTAATGATGCATAAAAAGACGATGTTGAAAAAAGAAATGATTTTAAAAAGAAATTTATCTCAATGACCTCATAGTGGTTATAAATGTTATATGTATTGCAGCTAGGATAAAAAATACTTTGACTTGCAAATTTTTGACGAAAGTTATAAGGCGGTCTTACCCTAAGAAACAAAAGAAAGTTTTAAATAATTATGTCTGAAAAGGCTTCAATTCAGCTTGTAAGCAACCACCCAAAATACTTACCTCTTGATTTAGGAGCTGGGTATTTACGTACTATTGCTGAAAGTAGACGTTTTTAACCATTTATTAAACGTTTATTTTCAAATAATGCATAAAAATATCCTTTGTCCTAGGCACTGTTTTTTCTGGTTTTTTCTGTTTTGATATCAAGAACATAAAGGATTAACTTTTTGTGAATACTGTAAACCACTGAAAATACCAACATTTAGATTTTGGAGCTGGGTATTTACGTATTGATGCTGAAAGTGAAACGTGTTTTTTAACCAATGTTCGAAATATTTATTCAAAAAAATCCATTAAAATATCGTTTTTCCTCAGCATTGTGATTACTGTTCTTAGTCTGTTTTATGTGAAGAAGATAAAGTATGACTTTTTTTTATGAATATGGTAATTGATTATATTTACGCTGATGTTCAAAGATCGTGTTATGCCAAAAACTAAAGTAGGACTAAAACAATAACAAGGTTAAGTGGATTTATGTCCGTATTACTTCTCCATCTTTTAGTAAGGTAATTTATATTTTAAGGGGGGTGGGGGGGTTAAGTGATGAGTAAAAAGACAAAGATTACAAAGGACGTTGTTTTTTAAAACAAATTTATCTCAATAACCAATAACCTCGTAGTGTTTATAAATGTAATATGTATTGCAACTAGGCAAAAATTTACATTGTAATGCAAAATTTTATAGGGCGTTATAAGCCGGTTTTGGCTAAGAATCAGGGAAATCTTCTGGAGAACTTAAGAGCAGCTTGTAAGCAACCACTGCAAATACTTAAATCTGGATTTAGGAGCCGGGTATTTACGTACTGGTGCTGAAAATAGATCGTCTTTTTAAACGTTTATTAAACATATATTTCCAAAAGATTCATTAAAATATTTTTCCTAAGTATCGCGATTACTGTTCTTAGTCTGTTTTCATGTGAAGAAGATGAAGTAGGACTTTACCCTGTATGGGTTTTATTCGTATGTTTATTCTACTATAGGGAAACGGGACAGAGAAAGGGGAGGTTTGGGTACCCATAAACCGGTTTAACCCTACCGCTGGCTTTTGCTAGTGCCGGTACCAAGTCCGGCTGTCCCGAGTTCCTATCGTTGTTTATGTTTGTCTTTTGTATTTTTATTGTGGGTTTTTTCATGTGTAGTTCCTATTGACTTTCTGGCATGTGGCTATGTTTTTCGGCCATTGTAGGTGTTTCCTGTTATCTTTTTTATTCCATTTTGATATATATAGTTATTGATTATATTTACGCTGATATTCAAAGATTGTGTTATGCAAAATACTGAAGTAGGACTTAAACAATGTCAAAGTTAAATGGATTTATGTCCATATTATAACATATGAGTAACATCATTACTGATCTATCTTCGAGTAAGGTAACTTCTTTTTTAGGGGGGATATTTCAATTATGCGTAAAAGGGCGATGATGAAAAAAAATGCTTTTTCAAAAAGAAATGAATCTCAATGACCTGGTAGTTTTCATAAATTCAATATGTATTGCAGCTAGGCTAAAAAAATATTTTGACAAGCAAGTCTGTGACGAAAGTTTTAAGCCGGTCTTAGCCTAAGAAACAAAAGAAAGTTTAAAAAATTACGTCTGAACAGCATAAAATCAGCTAGTAAGCAACCACCGAAAATACTAACCTCTTGATTTAGGAGCTGGGTATCTACGGGCTGGTGCTGAAAGTAGACGTTTTTTAACTATTTATTAAAAGTTTATTTTACAATGATGCATTAAAATATCCTTTTTGCTAAGTACTGTTTTACTGTTGATTTTCTGTTTTGATGACACAAACATAAAGTATTAATTTTTTTGAGAATATTGTAAACCACTAAAAATACTAACATCTAGATTATGTACCTGGGTATTTACATGCTGATGCTAAAAATGGAACATTTTCATAACCGTTTACTCAATACTTATTTCCAAAAAATCCATTAAAATATCGTTTTTCCTAAGTGTTGCGATTACTGTTCTTATTCTGTTTCAAGTGAAGAAAATAAAGTAGCACTTACTTTTTGATGAATATAGTAATTGATTATATTTACGCTGATATTCAAAGATCTTGTTATGCAAAATACTGAAGTAGGACTTAAACAATGTCAAGGTTAGGTGGATTTATGTCCGTATTACAACATATGATGATCAACATTGCTGATCTATCTTCCAGTTAGGTAACTTCTTTTTTTCAGGGGGATATTTTAATGATGCATAAAAAGACGATGTTGAAAAAAAGAAATGATTTTAAAAAGAAATGTATCTCAATGACCTCATAGTGTTTATAAATGTTATATGTATTGCAACTAGGATAAAAAATACTTCAACTTGCAAGTTTTTGACGAAATTTATAAGGCGGTCTTAGCCTAAGAAACAAAAGAAAGTTTGAAAGAATTATGTCTGAAAAGGCTTCAAATCAGCTTGTAAGCAACCACCCAAAATACTTACCTCTTGATTTAGGAGCTAGGTATTTACGTACTATTGCTGAAAGTAGACGTTTTTTAGCCATTTATTAAACGTTTATTTTCAAATAATGCATAAAAGTATCCTTTGTCCTAGGTACTGTTTTTACTGTTGTTTTTTCTGTTTTGATATCAACAACATAAAGTATTAACTTTTTTGAATACTGTAAACCACTGAAAATACCAACATTTAGATTTTGGAGCTGGGTATTTACGTATTGATGCTGAAAGTGGAACGTGTTTTTTAACCAATGTTCGAAATATTTATTTAAAAAAATCCATTAAAATATCGTTTTTCCTCAGCATTGTGCTTACTGTTCTTAGTCTGTTTTATGTGAAGAAGATAAAGTAGGACTTTTTTTATGAATATAGTAATTGATTATATTTACGCTGATGTGCATAGATCGTGTTATGCCAAAAACTAAAGTAGGACTAAAACAATAACAAGGTTAAGTGGATTTATGTCCGTATGACAACAGGAGAGGAAAACATTACTTATCAATCTTTTAGTAAGGTAATTTATATTTTAAGGGGGGTTGGGGGGTTAAGTGATGAGTAAAAAGACGAAGATTACAAAGGACGTTGTTTTTAAAACAAATTTATCTCAATAACCTCGTAGTGTTTATAATTGTAATATGTATTGCAGCTAGGCAAAAATATACATTGTAATGCAAGATTTTGTAGGGCGTTATAAGCCGGTTTTGGCTAGGAATCAGGGAAAAGTTAAATCGAATTCTTCTGGAGAACTTTAGAGCAGCTTGTAAGCAACCACTGCAAATACTTACCTCTGGATTTAGGAGCAGGGTATTTACGTACTGGTGTTGAAAAAAGATCGTCTTTTTAAACGTTTATCAAACATATATTTCCAAAAGATTCATTAAAATATTTTTTCCTAAGTATCGCGATTACTGTTTTTAGTCTGTTTTCATGTGAAGAAGATGAAGTAGGACTTTTGATATATATAGTCATTGATTATATTTACGCTGATATTCAAAGATTTTGTTATGCAAAATACTGAAGTAGGACTTAAACAATGTCAAAGTTAAATGGATTTATGTCCATATTATAACATATGAGTAACACCATTACTGATCTATCTTCGAGTAAGGTAACTTCTCTTTTAGGAGGAATATTTCAATTATGCGTAAAAAGGCGATGATGAAAAAAGAAAAGCTTTTTCAAAAAGAAATTAATCTCAATGACCTGGTAGTTTTCATAAATTTAATATGTATTGCAGCTAGGCTAAAAACATATTTTGACAAGCAAGTCTGTGACGAAAGTTTTAAGCCGGTCTTAGCCTAAGAAACAAAAAAAGTTTTAAAAAATTCTGTCTGAACAGCATTAAATCAGCTAGTAAGCAACCACCGAAAATACTAACCTCTTGAAACAACGGCAGTGAAATACCGAAGGAACAAAGGGGTGATATTCACAAAAATCGAAGTCCAAAGACAGGGCAAAAACGAGAACACAGAAAACAATGACGTTAGACACAAAAACAATGACGCCAGACAG
>MJUU01018741.1:7876-38564 GCA_002080025.1 Modiolus philippinarum
AGCAGCAGCAGCAATATAATGATAATTTTAGAAAAAAGTTTGAAAGCTAAAGGTTAGGTAATCATTATAAGTTATAACGTTAGCATCGTATAGATCATTTGGATTATTTTATAACTCGGTTCAGTATACATCATTAAGGTAAGGGTTATTATTTGGGTGAAGGTTTACATATTTCATTTCAGTTTAGAATTGCACAGTGACACATACATCAGTTCATTAAATATATCAGTTGGGCTAGGGTTGGGTAGAGGTATTGTTGAAGATTACATTAAAGTTAGGGTCCGTTAAGGTCATAGCTACGGATTATGGTAAGAGTACCAAAGTGTAGGACTTAGGGTTGAGGCTATTGTTAATGTAAGGGTTAGGAATACATACATTCTTTTGTGTAAGATGAAATACACTATTTGGGGTATGGTTAGGATAATTCATATATATTAGGTTATGTTTGGAGTTATATTATCGTATAATTTAGGGTATTAAGAGTAGGGTTGAAGTTGTAGCGTTAGTATATTGGTATTGTTAAAGTTGGGTTTATGTATGGTTGGTTGAGGAGTTGGTTGAATTAGGGTAAAAGTTAGGGAAAGGTGAGAAGGCTTGGCTTAAGGTTAGAGTTGGGTTTGGATTAGTTGAGATTGATTCGTTAAAAAATTAAGGGCTTTGGTTACACAATCAGTTTAATGGCTAAGTATGACTTAGATCACTTGGATTAGAATCACATATATTTTTAGGATTAATGATTGGATTATATTCATCATTTGGGTTAAGGTTAGGCAGGGGTAACGTTCATTATAAGGGTTTTAGGTTTAGGATCGTTCCTGTTAGAATTATACATCATAACGTTATGTTTAAAATATCATGCATCATTACGGTTGGCTTTAAGATTCAGGGTTATGTCTATGAATTGGGTTAGTAAGATAAAGGTAGGGGTCGGAATAAGGGCTAGGATCAAGGTAAAGTAAGGGGCAAAATTGGTTTAGGGTTTAGATATTTATAAGTGTTGAAGATTGTGCTAGTATTAGGGTTAAAGTTAAATTAGTGTTAGGGTAAGATTTAGAGTAAGTAAGGGTTAGTGAGGGTAGAGTAAATGTTGAAATGAGGTTAATGTTATGGTTATAGCTTAGGAATAGTTCAAGGGTTAGAGGTGAGGTTGTGATAGTATTTAATTATTGTTAATACTTAGGTTAGGGTTTAGGGATAGATTAAGTATTGGTTAGTAATGTTAGATATCGTTATGTATTATGATTAGGGTTAGTATAAAAAAGGATGGTTCGGAATTATTGTTGGGTTAGGATAAGGGCTTAGAGTTCAAATTCCAGGTAAAGGTGATTAAGGTAAGGTTAAATGTTAGTGATAGGGAAAGCTTAAGATTAAAATAATAGGCTTAAAATTGGTTTACTTCTTAGGAATAGGTTGTGTTAAGGTTATGTTAAGCTTGACAGAGGGTTAGGGTAAGGCTAGGCTTAACATTGGTTTACAATTTAGGAATGTATTGTGTTATTATTAGGTTAGTTAGATTTAGGGTTAGGATTTAGAATTAGAGTGTATATATGGAAGAATCAGGTTTGGCTAGGACTAAGGGTTCGATTTAAGTAAGTATTAGGTTTTGGATTAGAGTAAGAAAGGGTCAGTAAGGGTTATGTTACGGTTGACATGAGGTTGTGTAATTATTAGGTTATGGTTAGAATATAATGTTAGAGCTCGTGTCTAAGTTAAGGGCTCACTGTTAGTAAATGGGTGATTAGCTTAAAGGTTATGGTTAAGAGTTAGTAAAAGGGTTAGGGTTAAAAAGTTAGTAAAAGGGTTAAGTTCGAGGTTGTTACAGAGCTTAAGAATAGTTTATGATTCGACGTTGTGTTAGTATTAGGTTACGGCTAGATTATTATGATAGTGCTTATGTCTAGGTTAAGGGCTAAGTGTTGGTGTCAGTGTGAATAACTTAAAGGTTAGGGTTAAGATACTAGTAATATGGTTAGGTTTCTGTACGGTTAAGGTAAGAATTATAGTGTAATGTAAGTGATAGGGTCTAAGGTTATCGTTTAGGGTTTGAAGTCAGATTAAGGGTGAAACTTAGCAAAGTTAGGGTAAGGTAATCGATATTTTGAATGAAAAAAAAAGTATGACATTCAAAAATAGAAAAAATAAAAAGAAATATAACTGTAATAGTAAGAAATAAATAACAGAATAACATTCAAATATAAAAATAAATGAATACAGAGTTGTCATAGCAACTTAGGTTAGGATTAGTTGTTAGATAAAGGAAGTTGGTTATGAAATAATGTGGAAAAGGGGGAAAATTATACGAATTAGATGAAAAATGGCAGGAAAGCTAAAAATAGCAGACGACACTATAGAATTATGGCGACAAAGGGGAAATACCTCTAAGGATTAGATGACAAATGACGGGAAATCTGAAAATATCAGGCGACAGGATAGATATAAGCCAGGTAAGGGGAAATAACTCTAAGAATTGGATGAAAAGGGAAAATGATTATGAAATAAAATAGGAAACAATAATAAAAAACTAATAGCAGACGACATTATTATAGAAATTTGGTAGGCAAGAGGAAATCACTTTAAGAATTGAATGAAAAAGGGAGATAATTATGTAATATAATAGGAAACAAAATGGCAATAACAGACGACACTATAGGAATTTGGCGGGAAAAAAGGGAAATACCTCTAAGGATTGGATGAAAAGGAAAGATAATTATGAAATAAAGTGGAAAATAATAAAATAACACATACAAAAGGTTACACAAGAGGACTTTAGTCTAAACATTGGATGAGAAGGGAGAAATTTCAAAGAACAACACTGAGAAAAAGGTGAAATGTTATTACAACAGATAAAAAAAGCCCGGGAAATAAGTAGCAAGAGTTATGTCCCTTTGACACACGCGGCCGTGATAGAAGACACAACACAGATAAAAAAACACGGGAACTCACAAGAGTTATGTCCCTTTGACGAACGCGGACGTGATAGAAAACACCTACAGAAATACAACGACAATTGCTGAATGACAACGCCGGATATTAGGTTAAACATTGGATTGCAGAACAATACTGAAAAAGGGAAAAATTACTATAAATTGGATGAAAAGGGAACAAAAATACCAAGAATACCATTGAAAAAGGGGTAAAAACATATAAAAACATCCGAAAGACCATGCCCGAGTCGTACCGACTAGTGAATAATACCCGACTTCCGGTGTATACCTGGGGCTACGCCCACTTCCGGTCGCGCATGTCCACTGTAGTAAGGTCATACAACACCCCTGTGGGGTCTTGCCCTCTTCCAACACGAACATTTGTCCAGACAGTACCCGTGTGTTTTGTCTTCATGTTTTATTTACTTCATTGCAATGGTACTCGTCTTGATACGTTGGACTTTTTTCTAGTTTGATTTTTACTGTGAGTCTTTTTGTGTATTTATTGTTTAGCCATTCACCACACATAGGGGGAGGGTTTGGGTTCAAGAAAACGAGTTTAACCCATCGCAATTTTTGCGCCTGTCCCAAGTCAGGAATATGTTGGTCATTGGCTTGTCCTTGTCTTTTAAAATTTTAGTTTCTTGATATTTAGGTTATTGGATGTGGTTAGTTTCCATTGATTTTTTCACTTCTTTACCTTTTTGGGCTATTTAGGGCTTGCTATATGGTGTGAGGTTCCTAACTGTGTTGAAGACCGTACGGTGACCCTTAGATGCTTTGTTTTGGGTCGTTTTAACCTGGATATGGGATGTTGTCTCCTTGATATTTACCCCATTTCCTTTCTTTTTCATATTTTCCACTCAAATCCGCAAATTTGCGATCCGCGAAAATAAACCACTATACGGCATTTACTTTCGGTATTAAGCCTTTATAGATTTGCATCTTTAATTCAGTTTACATAAAAACAACATAACAGAAAGAACTCTTAACCAACCTATACACTTAAGGAGTTATTAACAAAAAAAATCGTTGAAAACAAATGCAGTAGAAAACCGGAAATGAAAGCACAAGAATACATAAATCAGAGTCCAGAGATAAAAAATAGAAAACACCATATATATAAGACGGAAGACAAAAGACACTTCACACCAACAAAACACCACTACAACCAAGGCACTAACGTACTATCAGTGTGAACTCTAAATCAAACAGATATACCTCAGCTGCCTTTGAAGGGTAAGTATGTCTGCTCTAAAGCCTGGTTATGTAACAAAATATCGTTACTGTGAATTTACTTTCTGCATATGTAAGATTTCGACAACTTATGTCTCTTGAGTACAGATCAATTCAAAACATTTGGAAATCAATAAATACATATTAATACATGGGCATTTCCATATTAGCCTGGTTATCATCTCGAGACACCCATATTGGCCCGAGAAGAAGTCGAGGGACAATATGGGTCGAGGGATAATAATCAGGTCAATATGGAAATGCACATGTATTAAACTTTTCACTTCATACTTCTGACGTTAAGAAATGCCAGGCCGGAATGGACATGAAGTCGTTTATTTACCAAGAGCAATATGAACCAGAAGTGATTTGTCTGGGATGCATGACTAACATAAGATAACCTGCTATTTTCCTGGGGTGTGAGAATTTGGACAGTTTTCTTCCGGTCATATTGATCCTGCAAAAACACTGTTATTTCTACTAAGTATGTAATAAACCGAATTCTGTGTTTTAAAAATTTGATAGAGAACAAATAACCAATAACATATATTTCTTTGATATTTTGTCTGTTGAAGTAACACATCGTGCAGTCTTTGAAACATATAAAGAGATGGGAATAGTGCAGTCGTTAAATTACTGCGATAACACTTAACCAGTATCAAGTATCTATCTCTCAACAGGGAAAACAACAAATTAAAGCATGAAACTAAAGGCTTACAATAAAACGTTTCGTTTGGTTTTATCCTCATTTATTTATATATATTAAGACATATATAGCATATCAGGGAATTGTTTTGCACAAGCACGGCTGCACTTGCTATATATGGGTACTAATCGCTTTATACTTGAGCCATTAACTCACTCAGGTTACAAAATAAATTACTATGCAATCTATCTTATTACTAAAGATATGTTATTTTGAGCCTGAACTTTTGTCTATTTAATTAGTTGTTAAAATGTTAGAAATATATATCAAACTGAAATTTGAAAGGTAATTTAAAAAATAAAAAAAGCCTCGATTTAACTAATATTGAAACTGCTGGAATGGGAGTTCTACTATCTGTTTATAGAGTGGTTCATTGACTGTTTCAGTTTTTAAAAAATAAAGAATTTTTTTTTTCGCCGGAAACATCATTTATCGGGAATATGAATACCGAAGCAAACATTAGGGGAACGGAAATTCTTCCGAAATCCAAAATCACGGCAACTGATATCCAACACGAATTGAGACAGCATGACAAAGACAAAACACATATGACTAAAATGAACAAATACGCCACAAAACTAAAGTGCTTAGCAGTGTGAGCCAGAATAAAACATGAAGTATATATATTCTCATCTGTAAAATAGAAAAATTGTAAGGGTCTGTCAAATCATGATGACCGCAAATCTTTTGTAAAACCAACTGTGACTGAACATACCCTTGATGTATAAGTTTTTGAGACAGTAATTTCGCTCTGTTTGCAACTTTCTGTTCAAACTACAGGCACAGCAATAGCGATTGAGTTGTGAAATGAAAACGCCATATGCCAGAGATGTGGGAATATTACTGCTGAAAACACACTATTGGAAAGTCGAAATCATCACTCTTGTCGTAAAGATTTGTTTTCAGACTCCAGAGCCAGAATTATAGAGGTTTAGGTCCTGCTATGTTGCTGATGATGGTGTTTCAGTAAACTCTTTAATGTCAATTTCATTTTAGGTATATTATATGAAGGTTGTCCTTAAATTTAGGATTATGAAATGAAAGAACATCATCTATATAACGGAAGCTGAAATTAAAGGACTTGGCTAGCACAGTGTCTTCATTCTGAACAAGACCTTGTCTGAACTTGGCTTCATACGAATAAAGAACAAATCTGCCAAAATGGCGCACAATTAGTCCCAATAGTAATCCCTATTGTCTGCTGGAAACTTGTCCTCCAAATTCTACAAATATGTTATATGTCAAGAATATGAGAATTGCGATAACATCATATGATTTGGTTTGATTCTACGCCAATAACACACACACACACACACACACACACACACACACACACACACACACATTAAAACATGCATTTTCACGAATAAATGACTAAATACCGATGTTACTGTGGTAAATGCTCAATTGTTGAGTTAAACAATATTTCATGTGTACTGAAACCACTGAATAAGGAATTGTTTGTCGACTTCCTTTCTATTGTCAAACGGGTTCTGATGGTATTAGATATTTCTTTGTGAGAGAAACCTTAATTTGGAGACGGGCGGGAAATATTAAAATTGAAAATGTAACAAGTCGATTTCGACCTTTGAAAGATGGAACAGCAAAAAAAAAGAATAAAACACTAAAAACTTTAAGTACTACATTTTAGATCCTATAAAAAAGTAGTTCTATGTTAGAAGACAATTATCTGCTACATACTTCACAAAACCAAAATACAGTGAAGAAAGATCGCAAAGTAGCTGATTTAAACACGTTGTAATCAAATAGACACAGAGCAATTTCATTTTAAATGTTTCTCAAACATTTCATGAGTCGAATGAGCGTAGCTGTGAGTAATATGAATATAACATGAGCTGTGTTATTATAGTGCTTAGCCGAATAATTTTGGAAGCAATCAAATCTAATTGTTCAATTAGATTTTATCTGCACTGAAGAGAAATAAGTTGTCGAAATGCGCATATGCAGAAAGCACATTCACAGTAACTTCTTTATTTAGTTATTCCTATCGCAAAACATCACAACTATCATCACAACAACAAGTGTTAACACCAACGATAGTAGAATATGGGGACGGTTCACCTCAAATTTGATGAGGTGGAGCCGGAAGTGACGAAGTACGGAAGTGACGTCATCGGAAGTCACGTGATCGGAAGCAGAAGTCACGTGACCGGAACATGAAGTGTGAATGTTGCGCACGCGCAACAGGAAGTGACCCTATTTGAAGCCCTTTACGGCCATGTTGACCGGAAATGATGTGTTGGAACAATACGTGACCTCGAAGGGGTGTAATGGGAAGGAATTGGAGCGCGAATGCGTGACCGGGCGGCGTCTCCTAAGGAGTAAATCGGACGTGGACTTATCGGAAGCCTTATTCAGCCATTTCGATAGGAAATGACGTGTTGGAACAACACAAGATCAAGCAGGGGTGATGTATGATTACTTAAACAGCGCTCATGCCGGAAGTATGGAATTTTCACAGATGTAGACCTGAATTCCGGAATTTTCCCAGTTGCTTATTACTACTACAATGGTTAGGGTTACTGTTAGATTATAGAAAGGGTTATGGTAAGGGTTAAATTAAAGATAGGGTTAGGGGTAAGGTTAGATTAAAGATAGTGTTAGGTTTAAATTAGGGTTAGGGGTAGATTGTAGATAGGGTTAGTGTTAATTATGGTTTGGGTCAGATTGTAGATAGGGTAAGGGTTGGATTAAAGGAAAGGTTAGGGTTAGATTATGGTAAAGAGTGTAAGTGTACTGCATTTCTTTCTAAGCTGACAGTAGTAGCAGCAGCAGCAGGAGAAGCAGTAGCCATATCCGAATATGTAGAAGCAGCAGCGGCAGCAGCAATATAGTGAAATGAGCACGCGAGCACAGCCAAAATGATAGTAGTAAACGACTCTCGAGTCTTTTAAGCTGTATGTAAAGCTTCGCTTATTATAAGTTTCTCATTCGTGCAACGAATCCCTAGGTCCCTAGACCTCTGGTATGTATCATTGCGATAGCTGTAATTCACATTCTAGTCACGGTTCGATCTTCTACGTCACAAATAATAGGTTCAAAATATAAAGCAAGAGTTGGACAGACAACGAGATATAGAAATGGAGTCTCACATATCCGAGGAAAGCAATGCTATTGAACAATCAGATAATGATACGGATGGAAAATCTAACAAAAGAGACACACGTTCAGCATCACTATAGGATATATTAGTAACCAAAGCCCTGAATTGTAATCAGTCTGAATACCAACAAAAGGTTGAAGAATACATTGAAGATGAACATGAAGAAGACAAGGCACGCTAACTTGCATTTGAAGGCATGTACGAGGACTACAAAGAAACGATAAGGCACGTGTGTCTGTATCTGTATGGCATATTCTGGAATGAAAATATGCAGAAAGACCCAATGCATAGAAAGATCAAGAAGACGGTTCAACGCTTGAAAGAAAAAGAAGACTCTGACACAAGAGAAGCTTGGAATTATGCTTTAGATAAGAGGAGATATCTCTTCGATGAAGTATTGGATTCATATGGCCCATCACCGACCGAAGACAAGGAAACAACGTAAAACAAAAATAAAAAACCAAAGACAGTTGGGATTGGGAAGAAGGCGGAATGCGGCCTATTCTTTGGATAGCCAGTCACAAGCATGGTGAAACGCAGAGTGACTCTTTCGGGATTGCGAAAAAAATTACTGGAATCAAATGAAATATTTCATATCACCACCACCAACACCACCACCACAATAGCCTATCATCCCACCAACACCACCACCACAATAGCCTATCATCCCACCACCACCAGGATGCGAGCACAGTTGTAAATAACTCCTGAGCAACTCATGAGTCGTGTGAGCATACACGTGAGTCGTGTGAGCAGGTGTGAGTAGCATCATAAAGCAGGAAAATTACTGAAGAAGCTTACAAACACAACTGCCACCCACAACATTCATAAGAACAAGCCTAACCACCACGATTACCGATCTCATCACCACCACCTCCACCACCACTAGCGCAGCAGTAGCAGCATCAGCAGGGGTCCAATCAACCTAACGCAACAACAGCAGCAATAAAGTGAAATGAGCACGCTAGCACAACAAAAAACGACATAAGTTGTCGAAATGCGCATATATAGAATTCAAATTCACAGTAACCTAGGTATTTATTTATTTATTTACATGACCCCTGTGAGATCTTGTGTTGTTCCAACACGTCATTTCCTATCAAAATGGTTGAATAGGGCTTCCAATAAGACCACTTCCAGTTGACACCAAGACGCGCTCAAATTCCTTCCCATTACATCCTTTCGGAGTCAAGTGTTGTTCCAAGACGTCATTTCTGGTCAATATGGCCGTAAAGGGCTTCAAATAGGGCCACTCCCGGTTGCACATGCGCAACATTAACCTTTCGTGTTCCAATCATGTGACTTCTGCTTCCAGTCACGTGACTTCTGCTTCCAGTCAAGTGACTTCCTGTGAGTCACTACCGTTGAACGTCACTTCCGGCTCCACCTCAAATGTGTGGTGAACTGTCCCCATATACTACTATCGATGCCTTTAATCAGAGTAGTATGAACATAGTTAAATCCACTCATCAGAAGTATTACTGACAGTTTGAAATTATCATTAATGCACATGAATATGCAGGGATTATTTTATTTCATGACAATTCCACATGTTTATTTTTACACAAGGTGATATCAGTTAACTGAGATTTGATGCCAAACCAGTTTGGGTGTGTTTGCATTAGTTTTAACGCTGTTTTAGGAAGAAAACAGGTACATTTTGGCGGTCACTGATAGTGGTGAAGTACCAAAAGTTAACCACCGGTTTTTGGCAGGTAATTGACATACATAATTACATACTGTTACAAGTCGAGTTCAACCTTTTTGTGGTTACCGCAGAGGGAAGGGAAATAAAAAGACAGATGTAAAAGATTTCAGTGATGGTACTGGAAAACAAAACCACTCGTCAACCTAGGCCTTACTTTAGGCAATGCAAGGCAAAACAAATGAACAATAACTGTGAACAAAAACGAGATAGAAGAGATAGAAGGCATTTCATGGTAGGACACTAGGATGGTGGTAATGGCTGGAATTAAGTAACAATAATTATTCCGGCTATGCAAATTCCCCGTATTATGATTGGCTGGTCAAAACCCATATCCCCGGATTTTGCTAAAAAAAAAGTCTTTTTAGATAGTTGACCACCTGCATAATCTGATCTACTGAAATGAAAAAATTATCTAAAGAGTGTCTGATTGTAGAACCATGTTCTAGAATGTTGGGAGAAACAGTCAATGCACTTTTTATTTGAAAATTAAGAAAACTAAAATGCTTTAAAAATCGTAATCCAAAAACAGTAAAATACAGAAGTAATAAAAAGGCATGGATGACTAGTAACCTATAAAATGCCTTAAAAACACTAGACAGCAAAATACGACGACAAAACAGGCACACTTTGTTAATCCCGCAACTTTTCCGGTAACATACAGAAGTAATAAAAAGGCATGGATGACCAGCATCTTCTAAAATGGCTTGATAAAACACTAGACAGCGAAATGAAACGACAAAACAGGCACATTTTGTGTTGCCAAAAACTCTGTAGCATATAGAAGCTATAGAAAGGTATGGATGACTAGTCGCACTATGTTGTAGAATATTGTGGGGAAAGTCAATGCACTCGTTATTGGAAAATCAAGAAAACCAAAATGTTTTGCAAAAAACTCTGCCGGTAACATACAGAAGCAATAAAAAGGCATGGATGACAAGCCACCTCTATAATGGATTAATAAAAACTCAAGACAGCAAAACAGGCACATTTGTTTTATCCAAAAAGCCTGCCAGTAACACACAGATTTTATGAAAAAGCATGGATGACTAGATGCACTATGTTGTAATATGTTTGGAGAAAAGGTCAATACACTTGTTATTGGAAAATGTCAAGAAAACCAATTTTTTTAAAAAATCTTTATCTAAATGACTAGCCACATCTAAAAAGGCTTGATAAAAACTCTAGACAGCAAATGCGACGACAAAACAGGCACATTTGCTTATCCAAAAACTCTGTCGGTAACATACAGAAGCAATAAAAAGGCATGGATGACTAGCAACCTCTATACCGGCGTAATAAAAACTCTAGACAGCGAAATGAGAACACAAAACGGGCACATTTTGTGTTACCAAAAACTCTGTCGGTAGCAAACAGAAGCTATAAAAAGGCTTGGATGACTAGCAACCTCTTAAATGACTTAATACAAACTCTTGACAACAAAATAAGACGACAAAACAGGCACATTTTATTATTTATGGACAATGCAATTCTGAAGTAAAATTATTAAATGTGACAATAAAACCTTACTACCAAACTTACTAGCTAAACTCCAGGAAATAATTCGGGCTAAAAAGTTAAAATTTAAGAAACACCAGGTATGTTATCACGTTAACTAAAATTCTATTACTGACAGTGTTCATTTATTGTTTGATGTTTACCAGTATGTCAAAAGTTAATTGTCATTCATAATACAAATCTACCAGAGTTACATGTGTTTCAAGGAGTATCTTCAAGGATAAACTTCCTAAATTGTATTTTATGACAGGTGTAAATTGAGGTGAAACTTTAATGAGAAACATTGTTCGGTTATCTCCCTGCACTAAATAAGTTTTACATGGTCAAAGTTGAGATAATTTTGATTTGAAGATCAGAAGAGGCTATTGATATGTTAATAATTATCTCCATTTGACCATATAAACTAGCTTGTTACTTATAGTTTTCATCACGAGAAAGAACTGTACATCGCTGGATATCAACTAGAGTTATGTAATTTCGAGCCTTTGGCGAGTTTATTATGCTTGAAACAACAAAACGAGATTTGATATCAAGCGATATACAATTCCTTCGAGTTATTAAAACTACTTCTCTTATTATTTTCATAAATAAATTCAGTGAATGTTTGTTGTCGAACTGCTGTCGTTCTGTGATGGCTTGCTTACGACGTCGCTATTTTGTTTAGAATAACAACAACGTTACTAGGCCAACGAGATCTCACAGTTTTCCAATAGAAACGTCGAAAAGGTGACAACATATCATGCGTGATGTGCTCTTTGTAGCTCAACCAATGAAATTTCCGTGAAAGAGATGCAACTACTTCATATATAACTCCAGTTTCAAAGTCTCGTTGTATACTACAAATAAGTATTCGTGCAAGGAATAGGTAATGAGGTTGAATCATATGAGAAAAGGAGTTAACCGAACGAATTTTCTCACTGAAATGTAAATACAAATGAATTACAGGCATGAAGTGATTGACCCTCATTTAATACACAACTGCACAAAAAAATCATTTCTTTATCTATGTGTTTACTGTTTTTACCAAAATTCTAACCACTTAAAAATACTGAGGCTTCATTCCGTGTATGGCACTCGGTAGATGTCCTTGGTACTGGATTTGGCTTCCTATTTCGATATTTTTGGAAATCAGAACTTCTTTTTGGACTACTTTTTGAATTATGGCTTCCATATTTAATTTTAATGCTGCTGATGAGAGGTTACTCCTTGAAACACGTGTACAGCATGACAAAATTTACTGTTTATCAACTGTATTTTGTATTATGCAAAAACAAAATAATTTTTTTGCTGATTTAGTATCATTCACTTTTTCAGTTACATGTAACAATCAAGGTAGCTCAGTTGGAAAAACAACCATGTGTAAGCGGTTTAGATTTATTAAAACAAACAGGCCTTCTTGAAGCAATTTATTGGATTAACAGTTCATGGAAGGAAGTAGAGAAAATACAAAACCGATATTTTTTTCAAAAATATGGTTTCAACTTAGCAGCTGAAAATGCAAATGTTAGCAAGGATAACGACACTGAACAAAATAATCAAGATGACAATATGCCATTAGCGGCAAGTAAAATCAAATGCGAATTGTTACGATAGTGATAGTGATGACAGTGATAGTGATAGTGATGACAGTGACAGAGGTAGCTATGATGACAAAACTGGTAGCTTGTGATCTATTGATTAAATAAAGCGTTTTGTGGTTAAAAATGGTTCCTCAATCTTTTATAACTATTCAAGGGCTATTCTGAGGATGTACTTAATTCTTTACTGTTTAAGCAATGTAAAAACACTGACATAACTGAATTTGTTGTAGATTAGATTTTTTTTTCTTTAACTTTGTGAAAAATAGTCAATATTAATGGGTGTATTTTCGATGATAATCGAGGAAAACGACGTTTTAACGTACTGTGTTGACTCAGGTTAAAAAGTTATGTGTAAAATTGCGCTATTCAGACGAAAAAGCAGGGGATAAATTCGTTATTTACGTTACTAAAAGCAGATATAGAGATTGGTAATATGTAAATACCGCAGATATGGAGATTGTTAATACGTAAATATCCCAGATATGGAGATTGTTTAGTGCTAGGTACAGACTTCGGCTTCGTCTTAGCATGAACTTAAGCACTTCAGGGTGTTACAATCTCCATGTTTACGGGTATCAATGTAGATAACTTATAATAAAGAAAGTAAAGAATGTAAAACTCGCGTATAAGCTGAAATAAGATTGATAACAAGAGTAAAATATAACAAAGTATATTCGATTACGGTTTTGGATTGTTTTCACCCCCACCTTCTATATAAATTCAAGGGATTGCTTAATACATATTTCTAACAAAGAACCGATGGATATTTTTTTGTATTTTTTATTTCTGTTTTATATACATATTTGTATAGCCCATGTTAACTAAGCTTTATTCGAGAACTAAGTTACTTGAAAACGGTTTATTCCCATGGTTACAAATTGTACACCTCTCATTGCAGATCTTTTTCTTTTCTCTTACGAACGCGATTTCATGAAAAAACTTCAAAACGGAACCATACCTAACAGGAATAAACTTATTTCTATTTTCAATGATATTGACGATATCCTTACTATTGATAATCCCAAGTTTTTAGATTATGTAGACATTGCCAAAATTTCTTACAATTGGCTCGATGAGTGCCCCGTGGTTGTTTGAATGTTGTGATCGTCTTTTCTCGTCTTTTTGTCGGGCAGTGGATGACAGCGATTGTAAGAATACTTTGCCAGTTGAGTTTATGTTTGTTGACGATCCCGCATCCATGGATCATGAGGTTAAAAAGCATGGATGTAGCGTTGCTCGACAATTAGCAATGAATGCCGCTCAAACCGGTGCTAGGGGCCGTCTTGAACTTGCTATGAGGTATGAGTAAAGCGCATTGTTGAAGGCCTCATGGTGACTTCAAGATGAAGAACAACAATAAATGCGTTGTTCCATTGCTTATTATAAACATGTATTTGCAGAGACTTTGTCTCATTTGCATTTACTCCATATCCCTTCATTGTTAATTTTAGACTTGAGTTTGTCTCTCCTGCAGTGTGGAGTCCGTAAAAAGATTCCCCGTGAGAGAGATGTATGCTCTATATACATTTCAGTTATGGTGTACTTGTTCTTGAGAGAATCTCTCATATGCGTACGCTATCACACGTTCATATTTTGGCCTTTTTTAATTTTTGTAATCTAAAATTGTTTTTCTGACCACCTGTTTATTGTGCCCACATCTCACGATTGTATAATGCCAAGTTTTCTTACAATTGGTTCGATGAGTGCCCCGTGGTTGTTTGAATGTTGTGATCGACTTTTCTCGTCTTTTTGTCGGGCAGTGGATGACAGCGATTATAGAAATACTTTGCCAGTTAAGTTTATGTTTGTTGACGATCCCGCATCCATGGATCATTAGGTTAAAAAGCATGGATGTAGCGTTGCTCGACAATTAGCAATGAATTCCGCTCAAACCGGTGCTAGGGGCTGTCTTGAACTTGCTATAAGGTAGAGTAAAGCTCATTGTGGAAGGCCTCATGGTGACTTCAAGATGAAGAACAACAATAAAAGCGTTGTTCCATTGCTTATTATAACCATGTATTTGTAGAGACTTTGTCTCATTTGCATTTACCCCATATCCCTTCATTGTTAATTATTTATCCACAACAACTGAAATTGAATAAAGCTAACAATGATTTCAAATGTTGCCCTTTTCTGGATCTGACTATCATTATTGACTCTGGTAAAATCAAAATCAAATTATTGATAAAAGGGATCAGCAACTGGTACGATTCGCACGAGTTTGTTCTACTCTTGATGATTTCAATGAACGTAACCGTACTATCACAGCCAAACTTTTACAACAGGGTTACAGATTTCATAAGTTGTTGAATACATTTAAGAAGTTTTGTAATAGATATGAACATGTTATATTTAAATGTGGCGTTACTTGTAAATAGCTTATTAATATGGGCATTTCTAGTCCTCAATTTTACGGAAATGTTGTTAAAAAATGCCAGAAATTGATTAAAAATCCATAAAAGCTGGGACGTAACTTAAATTCTTTACGTAATAGGGGATATCGGCAAGATATTCCGCTTGCATCCGTTAAATTAGCTTTGAGACCTAATGACCTGATACTGGCCTCTCACTGATCCTGCCGATGTCTACTGATATTTATGACCAAACCCTTGGAAGTTTTGAGTTCGATTTTTCTTCTGTAGTGCGACAGTGTTCTACCAGTAGACTAGGCTCCTTGAGCTAGCGGCAGTTTAGCGGCGAGCACCCCTTGATCCATCTTTCAAATTTTCTCTCCTTTAAAGATTGTGGTCATGGAGTTAGTAGTCTACCTGTTTTGGGTTTTATTCGTATGTTTTTATACTATAGGGAAACGGGACAGATAAAGGGGAGGTTTGGGTACCCATAAACCGGTTTAAACCTATCGCTGGCTTTTGATAGTGCCGGTACCAAGTCCGGCTGTCCCGAGTTCATATCGTTGTCTACGTTTGTCTTTTGTCTTATACGTGTTTTTCCTGTGTAGTTCCCTTGCAAATTGTTGCATGTAATTATAATTTTCAGCCATTGTAGGTGTTTCCTTTTATCCGTTTTTTAACATTAATTTTAAAATCTGTCTGTTTTTTCAGAGGTGATTTCACATTCGTTCCGAAGCAAAAAAGAACGTAAAAACATAGTAGGTAGTCCCTCTTTTCGTTTCTATTTTAATAGCAACACAGAAGCAAAACAAATGAAGACTGCAGGACAAACAACAAAAAAGAAGTTTCAGAACACCACAAAACTTGAAAGTTTAAAAGTATCAATGTTATCCCTTACAAAAATATCATCAGATGTCCGGGAAGGATAAACATATTATGGTCCGCGCGTTGCATCCGACAGACACCCACATGTAAATAAAGTCTTACGTCATGATAGATGTGTGTCAGTTTGTTAAAAAAACTCTTGATCTATATGAAAGATTCTCTTCTCATATGTAATCATTTGTGATGTAGAAAGATTTTAACGGCAAAATTATGGCTACACCTGAAATGGCCTTCATTAATAAATTTCACTCTTTTAGCAAAATTGCTTTACATACTACTTGTACGATAGTAACGACATAAATGTGATATATACGCGCCATATGCCGGAGATGGGCGAATACAAGTGCTTGAAAAGAGAATTTCATCGACTATAGGAAAGTCAAAATAATTACGCAAGTCATCAAAAAAATAATTTTCTATTACAATGTCATTGTGACATGTAAAAAAGATTGATTTTATTGTAAGTTACCTGTTGGTTTCATATAAAAACGGCCTCTGTTTAAAAACAATTCTAGAGTTCCTTTCTGAACAGTACTTGGACCCTTATTATTTCTTATATATATTAATGACATTGGTGATAATCTTCGATCATTGACACGATTGTTTGCAGATGATACTTCTCTTGGCTATTATAATGATCTAGTTGAACATTAGAATTATGGTCTTCTAGGTGGTTAATGTCCTTTAACTCTGATAAAACTGAAATAATGATATTTTCAAATATGAATACAGATTTGAATTTAAATTTTTCCATAAATGGAAAAATATCCCAATGAAATCTGCCCACAAACATCTTGGAACAACTCTATCTCAAGATGCCAATTGGAACGACCATATTGATTTTGTATTAAAGAATAAAGCCACTCATCTTAATGTGTTGAGAAAACTAAAATTCAAATTGGGAAGAAAAAACCTTGACAAATTATATTTAGTCTATATTAGACCATTGTTCGAATACGGTTGTGAAATATGGGACAATTGTGGTTTAACTAACTTAGATAAGTTAGAAAAATTGCAATTAGAGGCAGCCAGGATTGTTACAGGTTTAACTTCATTTGCTTCTATTGACTCCTTGTATAACGAAACTGGATGGGAACCTCTTTTTGAAAGACGCAAACGTAGAAAACTAATATGAGGAAGGCACAGCCTTGAATGCCAGCGAAGAAATTCCAGACTTTTACCCAGCTTTACTACTATGATTACTCGGGAGTTTGACGACAAGCTGGTTTTGAACGTTTCAATAGCGTAATTTCTGTTTTGAGCAGTAATCAGCGTCTTACATCACAACTCGTTCGCTTTTGTCTAAGTACTTCCTCCAATTTGCACTACGATTTTGTCAACAGGCAACAGGATGAAAATACCGTCTCAAAATATGTTATGTTGAACACAATTAAATGTAATATAGAGATAACCCTACTATATTTTAGGATCTGAATGGGGGATCGTAGTTTTGGTTTTCGTTTGAGCAGAAACGTTGCTATTGGTTCCGACAGTAAACCTTGGATTTTACCCCCTGAAAATTTTGACGCTATCCAATCAAAATTAGCGTTACATACATATAAGAATGAAATGTCTCTGAGTTAAACCAGGCGTTTTCGATCGTTACCATGATTAGACAGGTCACATCCGCGGAACCCCCCTCTGGATGCACTAATGGATCATTACAATAAGATCGAGTGTTTATCATCGTATTGCCAAGCAAAGACAATGACAAAATCACACTTTTAATTTGGTCGGCTGACACTAAGTAACATTGATGAATATTTCCTGTTTTCCAGGAGGGTCTGGTGATTTGGAGGATTTACACTAGCTGCTCAGAGTGATTCAGTTTTGCGATGTTTTTGTTTATTTGTGTTGTCTGTGTTATATTGTCTTCATTTATGTTTCATCTTGAATTTCCGTGATTTTAACCTACTTATTCAATAACTCGCCAGTCCTCCCTTTCTCTCATTGCTTGTGTATTGTCTGTCACAGTATTCAAGCCTTGAGCCTCCTTTACTTAAGGGTCCTACTGTGTAATTTGACATCTAGGCATTGTAGCCGATCTATCATGGTAAGGGTCGTAAAATGTCTCTAGCGACACTATAAATTACAAATGTGGACTTTTATTTTAGCTGCGACATAATGTATCGGCTATAGCTCCGTAGGCTGTTTCTGTTGGTAAGTGATATATGAAGCGCCAATATTTGGTTAATAATATAGAGTAAGCCTTCACTGGAATAGGCTCCTGCGACTTGGGGATTTGAATGCATGTATATTCCTTCAAACATACTTCCAGATCAAGTAGGTAATGTGATACAGAGTATAATACTCGTTGCAAATAGATGCTTGAAAGGTTGTCCCTCAAGAAATATTGGTATCATTGGTAGTTTTCCTATTGTCACCATATGTTCTCTATAAGTTATGCATGTAAAGAATTATATTCCTTATTTGAAAACTTACGTGTATTTAATAATCATTATCATATAATCTGAAGACTGCTATACTTGTCAAGCTCCTTTAAATAAAAGACCAGAGAAAACGGAAACTTGTTCATTTAAAAATGGTTGCTGCATAGAAAGAATTGGTTTCACCTAAGGTAGGTCAAGGTAGATAACATTTCTGCGTTTACGAATATTCTGTAAGTGTTTAAATATTGAAAACATTTTTGTGAGTAATCAATATTCATGAGACAATTTTTTCATTTACCAATCGAGTCAAAAGGTTGCCGGGCAAAAGAACGTGCCAGCCTACGACCAGGCAATGGATTTATAGAAAACGATAAATAATCATTTATTTCAAAACTTTAAAGGGTACCCATCCCAAACCGAATTATCTTTTTGGTGCGAATAATATCAAACCGTCTCAAAGCTTTCTCAACTTGTATACCTTTCAAGTTTTGAAAAATTCCATACCCAAGGTTTGTCAACATTTTTCAATGATCAAAGGAAAAAAATAAAATCAAAGGGAAATTTGAGCAAATTTGAAAAATAAGTGCTACGTCTTATGTGCAAGACTTGACAGCTCAACTCTACAATTTAAAATTCAGCCTATATACAATTCATATTCAGCCTTAGCATATTATAATTCATGATTCAAATCCCCAACATATAAATCATGCAATACCATATGGCCTAAGTTTACTCAGTTTAGGGGACCCTGTCCTAGATCAGATAGGCCTACCATATCCTTAACCTAAACACTTACCACAAGACACTTACTCAAGCCCTATTCCTAACTTTAACCCTAATCCATGATCTTTACCATACGGGACCGACCATTTAACTTGAAGGGGTGGGGGTCTATGGTTTAAAAAAAAAAAATTGTGAGCTGATTTTTTGAGAAAAAAATATTTTGGCTGCCAAGTTGATGAAAAAAAAAATTCTGAAGGAGGCGTTCAGCCCAAAAAAGTAATGTTAATTTTGAAAAAAAAATTTTCGCGCGAAAAATTTTTGTGTCAAGAAAAAAACATAACCTCCTTTCAGGTTAAATGGTTGGTCCCTAACCAAAGCTTTCTGTAATAAATGTAAATGCAAAGAAATCACCGCCCTAAAGTAGTGGATCCCCTAAAGTAAATGAAGGCCGAGTGCATTGCAATCTCAACTTTGATCTACGTAGTTGTCGGTCCTTGAACTGAAGTTTTACAATTTCCTGTGTAGCGTGTAGCAGACGCCAAGTTGTCTTCATTTGAGGATTGCAAATTTTCAGAATTACTTGAGCATTATGTTATTTAAAAGTATATGCTATTTCATTTTGAAAGTTTTCAGTCAAAATATGACAGCATCACAAAAGATCAGTGTTCAAATAACAATGATTGAGGGAATTAGGAGATATTATTTTATCTTCATTGACTTCAAGGTAAGACATTATCTCATTCGTAATTTCATTTTCAGTTTATTTAAATTCATTTGAGGTATTTGATTTCACTGTGAGAGGCTTGGAGTGTCCTCGGCACCCTCAGCTACATTGAATCTTTTTTCGGAGTGACTGCAGACTGCAGTCTGTTACGGAGGGTAAAGTGCCAAAAAGACCATTTTGCTTCCTTTTTATTGACTTCTTAAAATTGTTATCCGTGGTTCAAGGAGGCATTTCTCATAACAACAAACGTAATTCTGCCGGGTCGTGAAGAGACACTGAGTAATCGATGATCTGACAAGTCAAAAGAAGTCAAAGTTGAAAGTTATAGAAGCTTATGGCTTGAAACTACAGACACTTGTTTCATGAAAAATGTCAGCCCCTCCCTCTCTTGGAAGGAGAGTGAGAGGGACTGACATTTTCAATGAAACAAGTGCCTGTGAAAAAAAACAACTTCTAAACTGCTGAACGGAAATGTCACGGTTCATCGTCAATGTCATCATGGCAGCACGAACTAGTTTCCGATTGAGCAGATTGCCGTTATGGTAACCTCGTGAAATGGCAAGGATACCAGAAGGGAATTTTTTGGGGTTGAAGTCCGTTGAAACACGAGACATATGATTAAAGTAATCGGAGAATTTTGTGGCAATAATTTTCGAGTTGACTGGGTGACAAAAATGAAGAAAAATGACAGTTTTGCAAAAAAATGTATGGGCAAACTGACTCTCGTTATGTTGAGAAATGAAATTAGCCAATGATGAAGTTGATTTTGTCATGTGATCTTTTGGTCGTACAAAAAATGTCACGTGACAGGCATGCGATGACATGATTAAGGCACTGACTCTTTTGCTAGACAACATTTTGTTCTCTTTGGCAATATCGTTTATCAACTGATGATAAGAATTCCCATAGGCACAAACTCGACACCTCTCATTGTAGATATTTTTTCTGTTCTGTTCTGAACAAAATGGAACAGTACAAAACAGTGATCAACTTATTTCAATTTTCATTGATAACAGCAGGTATATCGACGGTATCCTTACTGTTGAAAATCCCCAGTTTTAGACTATGTCGAACTCATTTACCCACAGGAACTGAAACTTAATAAAGCAAACAATGATTCTAAATACTGTCCGTCTCTCGATCTAAATATCATCGTTGACTGGTGAAATAAAACTAAAATTTATTAAAAAAGGGACGGTCTTAATTTCACTATTACTAATTTCAACGGCAACGTTTCTGAAACTCCATCATACGGGGTGTATATATCTGAATTAGTACGATTCGGATGCGTGTCTTGACGACTTTACTGAACGTTACCTTAGTATAACATCCTACCTTTCACACCAGAATTCAGATGTTTTTAAATTCACAGTTGATTTCTTACTGTCTAACATGTAGTTTTACAGTGATTTATTGAACAGAACAAAAACACTGTCCCAAAAGCTGCTTAATCAGGGATTTGTTCAGCCTATGTTAATTTCATCTCTCAAGATATTCTATGACCGTCACCATAACATTATTGAAAGATATGACGTGTCAGTGTCGCAAATGAAAGCGGATATTTTCAGATCTCCCTGGATTTAAATTCATGTATATCCATTTTGACTTTTTCCTATATTGACTCACTTACAGAGTGACGGGTTCTGTTAACAGAGCAGGACATGCTTACCCTTCCGGAGCACCTGATTTAACTCTCAATCTCATGGGAGTTCACATTGTGAGCACTTTGGTTGTTTATGTTGTGCTTTTTTTATTTCTATGCTTTATAGAATAAAAAGGATAACAGGAAACACCTACAAAGGCCAAAAAACATAGCCACATGCTACAAAGTAGATAGGAACTGCACTTTATAGCTGTCTAACAGTATTGTTTTCCGTGTTCTCGGTTTGGCCATGTTTTCACTTTGATGTTTGTAAATACCACTCCTTTGTTATTTCGGTATTCTAAGAAGTGGTACAGAAGATCTGAACATTAGATATCTTGATATTATGTGACTCGTAATCAGCTTATTACTAAGGGTATTTCTCACATTCGTTTTTACGGACATATTGTTAAAAATGTCATAAACTGATAACAAATCCAGAAAAATACTTGGACGTTACTTACATTCTTTACGTAAAAGGGATATTGAAAGGATATTCTCCATGATTCCGTTAAATTGGCTTTGGGATCAACTGTTCTGAAGCTGGCATCTCACTGATACTGCCGATATCTCCTGGGATCCATGATGTTTATTTGCCAAACCCTGCATTTTTTTGTTCTACAGTGTGATTGGTCATTTTAATAATGTATGCTTAATAACATGCACCTCGAACAGGAAAGTTGGATATGTCGTTATCAGGTACTTGTTTCATTCATCTCCCATAACAAGGATCGTTCTGACCATTTGAATAATAATAACTAAGAGCAGATAACCAGGATATGACTAAAGAAAAGGTCTTTTTTCATTTTGCATCTCCGCTTGACCAGTAAAGCATCTCTCAGACTAGTTTTCGTGTTTTTTATTTACACGGCATGTAATACGTATTTACCGACGTAATGTCTTTAATTATACATTTCTGCGAATCTTTTATCCTATGATATAATTTGATAAATGTGTATTAACAATTTTTATCACTCTGAGTAATTTCCTTATTATGAATGTGATATTTAGGATAACTATAATGAACTCAATATCTTTGGTGTTAATGGTGAATAAAAGGATATGGAGTAAATACACATGAGACAAAGTCTCTACAAATACATGGTAAAAAACAAGCAAAGGAACAACGCTTTTATTGTTGTTCTTCATCTTGAAGTCACCATGAGGCCTTCAACAATGAGCTTTGCTCATACCTCATAGTAAGTTCAAGACGGCCCCTAGCACCGGTTTAAGCGGAATTCTTTGCTTATTGTCGAGCAACGCTACATCCATGTCTTTCTTAGTCATGGGTGCGGGATTGTCAACAAACATCAATTAAACTGGCAAAGTGCTCTTACAATCACTGTCATCCTTTGCCCGACAAAAGCACTAGTGTCTTAAGCTAGTGGACAACTACAACATATAGACAAACACAGGGCACTCATCAAGTCGAATGTAAGAAAACTTGGCGTTATAAAATAGTGAGATGTGAGCACTTAAAACAGGTGGTCTGGATTACATTTCGAAAATTACAAAAATAATTGCCAAAATTTGAAAGTTTCAATAGTATATCCATATGAGAAATTCTCTCAAGCACAAGTACACCATAACAGCATACATCTCTCGCACGGGGAATCGTTTTACGGACTCCACACTGCAGGAGAGACAAACTCCAGTCGTAAATGGTGAATAAAAGGATATGGAGTAAATGCACATGAGACAAAGTCTCTACAAATACATGGTAAAAAACAAGCAAAGGAACAACGCTTTTATTGTTGTTCTTCATCTTGAAGTCACCATGATACCTTCAACAATGAGCTTTGCTCATACCTCATAGTAAGTTCAAGACGGCCCCTAGCACCGGTTTAAGCGGAATTCTTTGCTAATTGTCGAGCAACCCTACATCCATGTCTTTCTTAGTCATGGGTGCGGGATTGTCAACAAACATCAATTAAACTGGCAAAGTGCTCTTACAATCACTGTCATCCTTTGCCCGACAAAAGCACTAGTGTCTTAAGCTAGTAGACAACTACAACATATAGACAAACACAGGGCACTCATCAAGTCGAATGTAAGAAAACTTGGCGTTATAAAATAGTGAGATGTGGGCACTTAAACCTCTTTAACATTATATTGATTATCCGAATATTAATTGCTAAAATTATAAATCAATTCATTATTAAAGAAAATTTGAGGAGAAATTTAAAATTATCTTAAAACATTCCGACGTTAAACAAATGAAATGTTAAACATAAAACCTACCTGAATAGAAAACAAAGTTTCTTTTGCGGAGATGAGACGGTGTGAGCAGTTGGGATTTTTTTTTATATCTTTCTGAACTTTAATATGTAAGTTGTTTGCAATAATATATCTGCTGAATTCAATATGCATTTGCATATTCTTTGGAAGTACTTTGATTCGTTGATATCAATCTTCGTGGTTTTCATAGATATAACTATTTTGTCGGTACTTAAATTCACGGTTTCAAATTCCGTGTATTTAAGCTCAAGTGAAAAATTCGTGTCGTTGGTAACTTAACTTCTTAGATTTAGCTATGGAACCACGAAATCCACAAAAATTGGAACCCCACGGACAGTTGTAGTACTTTCATAAAAACATAATAATAATTTAAAAGTGTTTGTTGAATTAAAAGAGTTTTGATGTAATTTTTAGTTAGTTTAAGCGCATTTTATTAAATATCTAATAGATGGACAAAATAGCTAAACATCTTATACAGTGTGGAATTTTTAAATAAGAGCTCAGTTCTAATATAAATCCATTTTGGTAATATATAAAATTGTTTGATTTTTATTACTTCATTACCAAACCGCTACAAACAAAACAAACCATTTTTTTATTCTTTTTAATCGTTTTGTTATTAAATCATTTTCTTATTATGTGATGAAATATTAACTATATTCAGTTGAAGTTCCCGCTGTTTTATGTTAAATTGGCACATAAACAGCCAATTCTGACTTGATTAAGGTGTTATATTATTTTCTTCAAATAGGTCTTATTTATGTAACATACAATTTATTTGATCGGTAATGAAAATGACACAGTAAATTGTTATTAGGTTAGTTTTATTGCCCTAGATTCTAGAACTAACTTTAAGTACAAGTCGAGTACATAACAGTATAAAAAAGATCGTTTTGTTTGTTATATTTCTTTTCTATTTCTTTTTTGGCCATTTTTTTTAATCTTACATATTTTCTTAAAGTGAATTGCATGAGATATTTCGATCTTTTGAAAGTTTCATGGTTATGGGAGGGGTCTTATGATGGATATATTCGGAGATAAATGTATATAAATGATCAAATACAATCTCTTACATTTTCTAAACACTTATAATGAAATCAGTAAACACTAAAGATATATTGCGAAAATACGAATGAATAATTATTTGCTACAATACGTCCGTATTCAAAATAAAGAAATCAAGACCTACATCTAAGGAATTACCTCTCATCAGCGGCATTAAAATCAAACAATATGAAAAGCAATAATCCAAAAGTAGTTAAAAAAGATGTACTCATTACTAAAATATCGAAATAGGAAGCCAAATTCAGTACCAAGGACATCCATCGAGTGCCATGCACGGAATGAAGCTTCAGTATTTTTAAGGGATTAGAATTGTGATAAAAAGAGTAAATTTCTATAAAAAGCAAGGTACTTTTTTACATGTCTGACAAGTCTGACTATTGGGCTGGCGATACCATCGGGGACCTCTAGCAGTGGCATCGGCCCGACGGTTTCAAAATTCAATCAATACCCAAGCTCCATTATAAACGGGTAATTTCTTTATTCTGTACAAGTGTTACATCTATGTCTTTATTGGTCTTCAACAAACATAGATTAAACTGGCAAAGTGCTCTTACAATCACTGTCATCCGGTGCCTGACAAAAACCCTAGTGTCTCAAACAAGTTGGCAATTACAACATATAGACGAAAACACATGGCACTCGTCAAGTCGACTTTGAAGGAAACCCTGCATTATAAAAAAAAGTGAGATGTGGGCACTATAAACAGGTGGTAAGAATAACTTTTGGAAATTACAAAAGAAGATAAAATCCCACAATAGACAGTATGAAAGTATATCCATGTGCGAAATTCTCTTAAATACAAGTACACCATGACTGAAACATATATACAGAGTAAAGTTTTTTTTTCAAATAAACCAGCGAAAATCCACGTAATGTTTGTATGAATTTCGTAGAAACTTGAAATCCCAATTTTCGTTTTTTAATGTTACCAACCTATTCGAATGTCTTAAAGTTTGATTACATATATTGACATTTTTTGTGACATTACTTCATATCAAATATTAAAAAACTATTCGAAAATATTTGTCCGATAGTTAGATGTTAATGACTTAATTGTAACTAAACAAAAAAAATTCTTTTCATCAGATAGTATTTAGAATTATTTATTCGTACGTTATTAACTTCCATTCATTCGTTCCTTTATAATAACCTATGGGCTGCAATAACCTCTCCCTACCCCGTGCACCACATCTCCCCACTTCTGAACCCC
The DNA here is from genome assembly GCA_002080025.1 of Modiolus philippinarum. Classification (NCBI taxonomy): domain Eukaryota; kingdom Metazoa; phylum Mollusca; class Bivalvia; order Mytilida; family Modiolidae; genus Modiolus; species Modiolus philippinarum. Next base: position 33,898 of record MJUU01018741.1, read on the forward strand.
ATCCCTTTTCTTTAAGTCCGCATACATTCCCTCTTCAAAATAAAACATGTTAACACGAGCATAATCTGAACACAATGGTGGAATTCGGCCCATTTTTAGACTCACTCATCGAACTTTTGGAAAATTTCGTTTTTCGTTCAAGTTTTTCTTTCAGTTGCTTCAAAATGTTGACCAAATGCTTCCCAGTTATAAAAAGGAAGAATCAAGTAATAGCTTATTGTATAAGCTTCACAAAGAATCCAAGTTTTATAATTTCTATGCCCAATACGTTCTATAACGCATTTAAACGTGCCCCTACCCCAATGACATATTGACAAAAAATCTGATGTTTTCATTGAAATTGAGTAAGTTTGATGGTCTAGAGAATCCGATGTCCATCTCAATTCCCGATTCTAAAAATTGTTTTTAGTTTTTCAGTCTATTTTCTTCAATATAAAACATGTTAAGATGATGTTTACTTAGTTTAAATTACCAAACTTTCATTTTCAAAAAGAACAAATGCATGGATCTTTGAATATTTTCGTTTTTGAAAAAGTTTTGTCTATCCTTTGCCTAATATTATTTTTTAGTGCTAATAAAAAAATCAGAGGATATATTTGCAACTATGCCAATTAATTGAACCAAGCGACACATTTAGGAGTGTTTAATGTGACACTGAATAAAGAAAATCTTACCCATACCCCAACAAATTTTCCCTGAAATGTCAATTTTTGGTCTATGCTCGCATAAAAATAACCAGAACACGCAAAGCGTGTGTTGTATATGACAATGTTGCATGAATTACATCATGATTCAAAACTCAATATTTCTCCCAAAATTGACGAAAAATGGGAATTTTCAACATTTCAGATTTGTCCGTGGTTCACTATTAAATCGCAATATATGTCAAATGTATAGAATATATCCGCAGATATGCTAATAGTTGTTCTAAGCGATACACTAGTTGTCTTAAAACATTGTTTAGGAAAAGTAGGAGAGTTTAATGTGGCTCTAAATACCAAAAATCTTACCCCTATCCCAACACATTTTCCCAAAAAATGTCAATTTTTTTTGTCTATGTCGGGATAAAAATAACCACCACACGCAAAATCTGCGTTGCATATTACAAAATTGCATGAATTCTATCATGATTTGGTATTTAAAATTTCACTTGTCAGCTTAAACTCAAAATTTTGTTCAAAATTTATGGAAAATGGGAATTTTTAATATTCCGGATTTGTCCAAAATTCACTTTTAAATCGGAATATGTGGCAAATCTCGAGGTTTATCTACAGGTTTGTCAATTTATTGTTTTAACCGACGCAAAAGTTATCTTAAAACACTGTTAGGAAAAACTAGGAGTGTTCAACGAGACTCTAAAAACCGATCAAAATTAAACTTAAAAATCCCCAAAATATGCCTGTCTTTACATATATATGAACAAAACATACTAAAGTTTTACTTTCTTTGCAAAAGATGATGCATTTGAGTTATCGTAATATGTAATTTGAACGCCAAAACCTGGGCAAATATTTTGGACGATTATCGTTAAAAATGGGAATTTCCATTATTTCAGAAATTTACGAAATTCAAAGTTGAATTGTTGAATAACTGCCCATAAACCACGCGCATAATTATTTATGATATATGGGAGTCTCTGTGTATTTTGGTGTTTGAAAATGATATGTCATTGGACTGTTATAGGTTGTTAAATGTAAATATTCTATAATGCATTTTATTCGTTGTTTTTATTTTGTACGACCTTAATATTATGTAATTTGTTTGGCCTAGTTATGTAACTTGTTTACAATAAACAATGGTCAATGTTATTCCACCTTAGAACATGTAGATTTTTCTAGAACATTGACTAAATATTTAACATATAGAATTTTCTAGAGGTTTTCCTTAAATAATCATTTTAGTCAATAAATGTATATAAATAAGGTAGCTGAAAAGGGTGAAGTCAGTCAGTTTAATAAGTTTATACAGGATTATCACGCACATCTTTTGTATTGGAAATCGACATATGTTATTGTGAATCTGTTATCAACTATTTAGTGAGGATTATAAGGATTATTTATTTGGACTAATAATTTGGATATTTACTTGGACTTCATATTGTCAGATAAGTCATATATTGTATACTTAATTTGTAAAATAATTATTTTTGTCTTATCAAAAGTTAATTTTGGGCCAATTTTGTTTATCTTTGCTGAACTCAATTTACAATAATTTATTGGTTGTTTCTACCACATAACAGGACATTTATACAATGTTAAAGCTTTTCCAGCTGTATAAAATATAATAAATTGTGTTGAATATGTGTGATAAGGGTAATGTGAACTGTAGTTAGTCTAAAATGTTTAAAAGCATACTGTTAATTTCTTAGATATAATGAAACGATATTCAATCAACATTTTCAAGTTATATATCAATTTCATGAAGTATTGGCATCTCAAAATCAAAACAGCAGAAATTCTAAAAAAAAAAACGGAAAATTCCTATTTTCCATACAATTTCGGACAGGAGAGTCAAAATGAGACCTTTTAAAAAGATTAAAATTGCTAAAATGATCTTCTGCATCTCAGCGTTAGTGAAATACTCACTGGAATTCTCATTAAATATTTTTTTTTGTGATTTAGAGTCTGAATATTTCAAAATTTCCCATAATTTTATGGGGAAGAGTACTAAATTTGACATTCCTGAACCTACAATACGTCTGAAACTAAAATGTTTGCACACGATTTGTTGTTAACATATCATAAATTTTTATTGCATCGGCAATTATTAAATATATATTAAGATTTTTACGACCCTTAAGTCAAAAAGTCGAAATTGCGAAAAAAAATCTAAAATTCCGAAAAATTCCATTTTTCAAAAAGTTTATACTGAAAATCTAAACTTTTATGGACCTTAATGGTCTTATTTTCCAACATTGTATCACAACTGATAAGTTAGGCATAAAAACTAGATCAAATGACGAGGAATGTTTATCTGAAAAAAATTGACAGCCTAAAATCGTCATTATTGCATTTTTTGCAGGGTTTGGGGTACATTTTTTGTATTCTTATATAATAAAAAGGGCGTAAAGTACCCGAAACTGTGTTCATTGTAAAGGATATTAAATTGGCTTTTATTTGGTACCAAATTTCATTACATTATACCCGGTATATCTTTAAAAAAATTATGAAACGTTAAAGATGAAACTTAGGTTAAAACGAAAATACAATAATTTTAAAGTGGCCCTTTACTGTCTATGAGTTATGTTCGTGTTAACATGTTTTATGTTGAAGAGGGTGCATAGAAGGTCTGAAAGAAAATCGGTCCGGTTCGGAAGTGGGAGGGGGGGGGTGCACGGAAAGTGTTTCCAGTCCACGGACTATAATTATGAAAAGCAAAATCTTATAAACGTCCAAAGATTAACTGACAAATACCTATTGTAAGTTTTATTTCTGCAGATGACCATTTCGACAACTTATGTATCTTCAGTGCAGATAAAATCAAAATATATGATCGACCAGATAGATGTTCAAAAAACTTACAGTGAATAATTTATACTAGGGGTATACAGATTTAAAATCAGCTAAGGAAAGAGAGTTGCATAAGCTTAAGGGATATAGTCTTCTTAATTGAAAATGAAATTTTCCAAACTTTAAATGTCGCATGTTTTTATTCAAATAGTTTTCAGGTAAACTCAAAAGCAGTGACTCCTGATTTGGTGAATAACGTCGGACATAACAGTCTATAAACAGAGACATTGACCCAGTGGTAATAAATAAGTTCATTCCAAGTGTATTTATACTGATCCCATTTTGACATCTTATGTCTCTTCGGTGCAACTCTAAGCAAAATGGTAATATTTCATACTGTTAAGTACATGAGAACTGATGTAAATGTAAGTATGACTTAATGTCTAGTAGTGTTAATAAATATCTTGCATAACAATGTCGCCTCAGGGAAAAAGAACGTTTGATCAACAAATCATTAATGTAAATTCTAATGAGAAACCTCGGTCGGTTATCTCCCTATACCAAGTTAGTTATAGAGCTAACTTTAATTTGAATATCAAAAAAGGTATTGATATGCTAATCAAAATTATCTCTACTTTGAACAGTACAAAACTAACTTCGTACAGGGAGATAACCGACCGAGGTTACTCAATGACTATTATTTGTTGAACTTGTAGTTTATTTTACTTCAAAATAAAAATTGAAAAATTTGGTATGTTTGCAAATATCAAGCTTCAAAATTAGAATGCATTAAATTTTGATTAAATCAAAAACAGTTTTTATCCTTGCAAATATATTTGGATGAGCACAGAGCCGAAGTCCAAAGACCAGAAAGACAAACAGGTAAATCACCACATGGGAATTGTCAACCACAATTGTCCTTACTTGGTACAAGCATTTATTTTTATCTGCACTGAAGAGATATAAGTTGTCAAAATCCGCATATGCAGAAACTGAATTTAAAGTAACTCAGGTATTATGTTATGTATTACCACTGGGTCGATGTCTCTGCTGGTGGGTTGTTAGTCCCCCAGGGAATCCGCCAAACCCAGAAGCCAGTACTTCGATGCTGGCCGGAAAACCGATTTTATCTGGAAACTTGCAATACCTAAAAACAAAATTTTGTTCAAAACTAAAGAGTATCTCCCTCTTGCATAGCTCTGTCCTATTTTGGCTTTT
>MJUU01018742.1:0-44877 GCA_002080025.1 Modiolus philippinarum
AAAAACGTTTTTTGAAAACCTACGGCTTTTTGCCATATCAACTACTTAAACTGTCTATGACCTTTCAAAAGCAATAACCGTTGAGGTGTTACCGGACACTACTGCTATGGAAGAAAAGCTTTGGCGAGCCATAAAACCGGTTTAACCCACCATTTCTTTTTAAATGCCTGTACAAAGTTAGAACCGTTGAGGTAGAACATTTTTTCATTGGTTTCCACATGTTTTGTCTGTTTGTTTCATGGACTTTGGCTCTTGACAACTCAGTTCGGTAATTTCTTATTTACCCCATTCCCTATTAAAAATTGTCTCTCTAAATACCGTTCCTTAGCTTTTTTGTTCAAAAGAGTTCAGAAATCAGTATAATTTAGGCTATAATATACACAAGTCTTGTCATTTCTATCTGCTTGTTAGATATATAAAATGTCTTTAATGAAAGCAAATATAAATGCATTGTCGATTAAACTGACATATTTTCTACCACAAATATTAAGAAATGCAAAGAAAAAGTTTAATAGCTTCTGTTTACCACATTACCGACAATGTCTACATAAACCACTTACATATACAGGCTTGACAATTGTCAGTTAAATATCTGATCAATCCATATCATTTTAAATCATACATATTATTAATGGAATCGTCTATTTTTATCAAAATCAAAACAAATGCCCAAATCATTTCACTACTATACCCGTACTGCTACATGGCTACGTAATATACAATAGCAAATGCCCCAATCATTTCACTACTACACCGTACTGCTACATCTCTGTGTAATACGGCAATAAAGTTACTTAGTCTTCATCCGTCTCATCATGTTGATTGTCTTGTCCTCTGAAAACGAACCGAATGCCGCTCCACACTGCAGATGTCACAGCTCGTATACCATAGAAAGTCCATTTGCTGACTTCATATAATAACAACACTTTTGCATTCCAGTATGTACTGGGATCGATGCTATCCACTCTTTTATATGATTGTCCACCTGGTAGACCGCGTATTTCCACTTCATTGCCATCATTTTTGGCAGAAAACACTAGCTGAATTTCCGTTTCGAAATCATCCCATTCGATTACAGGAATATCAATATTTTGATATGACTGAAGCTTTATTTTTTCATAGTTTCTAAATACCCATAGTCTTCTGTTATCCGGTGTGTACCATTTTCCTTTTAAATTTATAACACGAATATTCCGTATGTCAGAAATGTTTTTGTTCTCTTGAACGAGGTCGTCTAGGCGATTTCCAATAAATTCTCCATCTTCAAACCGGTTTCCTATTGATGCTTGACTAAAGTGAATGTTTGAAGGCCTCAGTCGCCTCTTTTTTCCGTTGTTTGACATATTTCAGTCTTCTGATTTGAAATGTCTAGGCAAGTTTTATTCATTCCAAGCATCCATACTATCATCTTATACATGTAAATAATTAACTTACATAATAATCTATTTTAAGATTGTGCTATTTTTACCTGTAGACTTTTCTTGGAATTCAAAAGTTATTTTCAAGAAATTGAAATTGACCCACTTCAATAAGTATTTTCTAAATTGTCACTCTATATAAATAACCAAATCGAATGACGATTATGCATCTTATTATATAGATAGCGGTGAAAGATTGAGATTTCCCCGTGAAAGAAAAGTGATAATTAACTGTGAAATTATTTTCCATAATTTCACTCTAGGAAGTGACGTCACAATAGACGTTGTCAACGTTGTTGTTAAGTAAACGTCACAGCGAATTAATCTTGAAAACGTAGTTCATGAAATGAATCATCAACAGAACCATCAAACATGCGTGCAGATCTATATAATAAAAACTATAACTAATCCTAGATTCTGATTATCGAAAATATTCAACTCATGATCGAAAAACGCTGTAATTCACTCATATTCGATCATTTGTTGAATATTTTGCGATAATCAGAATCTCGGATTAGTTTTAGTATAAATATTAATTTATAACAATTACAACTGCTTCTATGTACAGATGACAATTTTTTTTTACTTATTAGTAGTAACACAGAAAAATTGAATCGAATATTATAAATCTTTTTTTTTAAATTTTACTGGGCAAAGAATTTTGTAAAGTATTATACCAAGGTCACTCAATAGTACAGATGTCAAACTTGCTGACACGTACTGCAAGGATTCGTTTTCATTTAAAAACTTATTAACTTCAGATATAATGTCAAAATGGTTATCGACAGATATTAAACTTGCAGTAAGTTCGGAATTAAGTGAACCATTATACGTGCTTTTGTGGGGTGCATACACATTTTTTATACTTACAATAAGCTAAATTTACAGTAACTTCGGTATTTTGTTATCTATTATCCCTGGGACGATTCATCTGCTAGTGGACTGTTAGTTCCGAAGGTATTAACCAACCCAGTAGTCAGTACTTCTGTACCGACCTGAAAATCAATTTATTTATTTTTTAATTTGGAATATCTAAATTTTACAAACTTAAGGTAGATAGACAGTAATATTTAAATCCATGAGATTTTGTTGCAAGTCGGCACAATTGAAGAACCGAAATCCGTAATAAAAATTATGGGTCACCATGCTTGCTTTTTCTAGAATTGAGATCAAAGTTTGCTCGTTTTTAGCCAATTTTCACCTAAATTTACATAGAATGCACGGGGAAAATATGGAAAGGCAATTTTTAGCTTAATAGAAATAAACTTTTTATCCATGAGAATTTGATGTATTTTTGTGGACAGATAGTTTATGATGTAATTTATTGGTTACAATTAAAAAATGTATATGTCACCATGCTTTTAACGGAGATATTTTACAAAGTTTCCGGATTAAACATTATTTACGGGAAAAGGGAGTTAATTCGCGGCAAAGTAAATGAAATATGACGTTTTACATCTGTCATTCAATTATGACGTCACAAAGGAATAGCCTTCAAATTACTGTTCCGGCCCGATAATCAAGCTTACCTCGTATCCGACTCTTATTTTTCTAATGCGCAATTGAATTGCGCAGGGCAACAGTGTCTATCTACCTTAAACACTATCTCTCTCGTGCATAAGGCTCTGTCCTCGCTGATTTTTGCTTTTCACTTCGATCTTTTGGTAAATTGTTTTCTGTAGGATTTTACAGTTTTTTTGTTAATGATCTCTCAAATGTTTTGATTTGATCTACACTGCAGAGATAGAAGATGTCGAAATGGCTATTTGCAGAAACTTAATTCACAGTAACGTCGGTATTTGTTATTTGTAACAGTTAACAGTCACGTTTCTACAATTGTTCAGCCCATCATAACACGAGCTCCACAAGTCGTTATGACTATCGATATTATGAGCCTTGACTTTCATATCAACGTCTGTCCTTTAATACCACAATATAGGAACCTGTGCGCCTAAAATATCTGTCTTACGGTTCTATCTGTAGGCTTTAGAACGTTTTTCGCGGAAAATCCACTTCAACAGAGTATGCCAGATATGTTTTTCATGTTTTATTGTAAAAAAGAGAAATATTTCATGTACAAAAAGGTTTATTATTTATCTAATAGACTGTCAAATGTGTCTTTATCCGTTTTACACGAAAAGCTTTAACTTACATCGCTCACACTTCTTGAGGCAATTGTAAAATATAATTCTTACTTTCATGCCAAATATCAACAACATTTGTAGCTGCATTGTCAAGAAAATTGCTGTTTTAAAAAGTGAATTATGTAGGCTGTTCAAAGTAACTTTTATCACAGTTGTTAAGAAATGACAATTCTGCCACAAAACCATTTTTAAGCAGAAAACCTGCATAATACCCCACCCCGGAGTAACACGAGTGAAGTAACTCCCCTGATTTTTCGGGGGAAATAGCATTTTTGCCAATAATTCGCGCCAGAGATTAAGGAAGGGAGAAAGAACCTGCCAGATTTCTTAAAATATGCTCCTGATGAGATTTCAATAATTTTCGCCGGGGTCCAAAGGTGTGCATGGGAAAACTTTGCAAATTATCTTGGCCATATGCAAATTTTCCAGACCTTCTCCACGCATCTACTGGAAGCACGTAATAAAGATACCGGTTGAAAATATATTATTAGTATCAGTATGCACAAGCCTGGGGAAGGAGGGAGGGACCTACCCTAAGAGGATACCCGAAAAGAATGATGCCGGGGCAAAGCACGTGGATCTCATGCTAGTGGCTAACGATGAGACGAAGCACTACTGCTGGGTGAAGAATCTCTCACGGCTCTTGACGGCGCAGGTGAGCGATCACGATGAGGAAGCTTACTTCTTCCGCCGACGCCCGAATCACTTCACTCGGCGCGAAAAACTTGACCAGCACATGGAATATTGTGGTCAGAAGAAGGCGGTGAAAATCGAGATGCCAAGTGAAGGAAGCTACGTCAGCTTCAAAAATCATATCCGGTCGGTGCTTCACGACCAAGGTGGGGCCTGAACCGGCAAAGGCTGGTGTAGACGGAATCGTGCAGCTGCTGGAGTGCATGATGAAGACGACCATCCAGAAGGCGGAAGGGGGCGAGCCGTCCAAACCCCATACCAAGATCCTCCAGAAGCACGTACCATCGGGATTCTGCTACCATATCAAGTGCTTCGATGAGGAGCCGGTGATCTATACCATGCAGAGGGAAGGGGGGGACGTGGGTCAGATCTTCGTGGTTCGGCTGACGAAAGATATCCGGGAGATCTATCAGCAGAACGATTTCAAGAAGCCCATGCTGGTGACGGAGGAAGATAAGATCGCCTTCGCGGAAGCCGCCAAGTGCTTCATCTGCGACCAGGAGCTCGGGGGTGATAGGGTGAGGGACCATTGCCACTTCACAGGCAGATACAGAGGGGCCGCGCAAAATGAGTGCAATCTGAACTATCAGGCGCCGAAATTCATCCCGATCATCTTTCATAATCTGGCAGGTTACGATGTCCATCTCTTCATCAAGGCGCTGGGGCCACTGAGGGCAAGATCGACTGCATCCCCAACACGGAGGGGCGCTACATATCTTTCACCAAGAGCGTGGCGGTCGGCTCATACAAGGATAAGAAGGGGAAAGAGAAGACGCTCTATCAGCACCTGCGATTCACCGATAGTTCATGTTCATGGGAGCAAGCCTGCAGAAGGACGGTCTTCAGCGAATATCTGGCTGCCGTACATCTGCATCGCACCAAGCTGGTCTTCGATAAGCCCATCTACCTAGGATTCTCCATCCTTGACCTATCGAAGACCCTGATGGCCGGCTTCGTCTACGATTACCTGAAGCCTCGGTATGGCGACCGGCTCAGCATCTGCTACACGGATACGGAGAGCTTGATCTGCGATATCCAGACGGCGGACGTTTACAAGGATATGACGGAGAGCGTGCCGCAGTGCTTCGATACGTCCAACTATGCCCCAGACCATGCCTCCGGGATCTAGATAGGCGTGAATAAGAAAGTGCTCGGCAAATTCAAAGATAAGTGCGGCGGCCATCCGATGACTGAGTACGTGGGTCTCCGGCCTAATGCATATGCATTCAAGGTGGACTGCAAGGAGTGTAAGAAGGCTTTGGGCGTGAAGAAGAGCGTAGTCGAGACCAATCTGACCTTCGCCGACTATAAGGAGTGCCCGGATACGGGCAAGGAGAAATATCGCTCGATGAATATCATACGGAGCCGGCTCCACCAAGTCCTGACTCTCGAGAAGTGCAAGAAAGCCCTCTCCTCCAATGACGATAGGCGCCACATCCTACCCGACGGTATCAGCACCCTTGCCAATGGCCACTACCGAACCGCCAAAGACTGAGGTGGCCACTCCCATCCCCCAGAATTTCTCGAGGTCCGTGAGCCTCGGGAAAATCTCGGTTCGCCACCCCTCCCATCTTCTCTTAGCAGGCTCTGACGGGTGCGGATGCCCATCCCTTCCTAGATATATGGATAAGCCCCTAACCAATCTTGAGCTCGAGCGAAGAATCTGCATATCCCCCACTTCAGAGGCGTTTTCATGCGCGACGACCTACCATCCAAGCCATAAGATCTCGAGTGCGGCATCCTGAGTCATGATGATCTCACAGGCCCCGGGACTCACTGGACGTGCTGGTTCAAGGACAGCACCCGGAGGATCTACTTTGGCTCATACGGATTGCCACCACCGACCGAGCTGAGACGCTATCTCGGCCTACCGATCGACCATAATACGGACGAAGTCCTGCCCGGCGGATCGGTCATCTGCGGCCATCTCTTCCTTTACGTTTTTAAGCGACTATCTGAAGGCTGGACCTTCGAGGACGTCGTCTTCTCCCTGCTATAGATAAAGTATGGTCGATAAATTTGGACTAAGCGTGGGCCTCACCCGAGGGGCCGACCGCAAGGATGAGATCGAAGAGGATCTGGATATGAATTTCAATCGCATCGTCAATTTCAAGTATCCGGAATAGAATAATGAAGCCGCGACGAAAAGATTCGTGAAGCAGTCGCTGAAGAGGCTCGAAGAGGAAATGCATCGCATGAAGAAGGCGGAGATCAAACCCCTCCAGAAGAAACTGGCTGGCATGGCAGATAGATCGGACTGAATCAATACCAATGGCGGCCAGATACCCGTGGACTTAGATATACAGGACAATAAGATTCGCAACCTTCCAGAGGGGACCGAAGCCAACGAACCGGTCACCAAGGGATGGCACGCCAAGAACTGACAAGATCTGGCTATGATTATGCAAGGTAAGATTGCCATGCTGGATACGAAAATTCGGGATCTTCATCCATAGAAGTAGGTCCAGGGATCATTTCCCCCCAATCTTTCCGATCTTCCTCTCAAGGGACCAGAATGATTGCCGATGGACATGGCTTATAGCCGGTCGGATTGCTTGACCCATGAATTGAAAGACTTTGGATATCCCAACCATTTCACGAAGATTTCCTTGACCCCTCCCCTGGTTCGCCGCGACAGAATATCCTCGATGCGATAGACGTCCTGGTCGGTGCGCTGGAGCTCGGGCTCGTAGAATAATCCCTGAATCTCCTCTCCGTGCCGTGCCGTTAGCCGTGCCCAAGATCTGTGAGACGGTGCTGACTTCCTCTTTCAAGCGGGGCGTATATCCCTTCTCGAAGACCCCTTCTTCTTGGCGATCCGGACCCTATCCCCGGGCTCCAATCGCAGCGGCTGCATGGGCGGAAGATCTCCGTGCAGATTCCAGAAGACCTTCGCATGATTATTCTTCTGGCTGGCGGCGACGGGAGTCATCTTGATGGATCGTTGCTTGGAGGTATTATACCTCTGCACCAGATCCTCCAGGATGGGAAGGTAGCTCCGCGTGCTATTGGCCGAGAAATATTTGAACATCATCTCCTTCATGGTGCGATTCCAGCGCCCGACGACGCTCGATTTCTCCTCATTCTCCGTGTAGTAGATCTCGATCTCATGCTTCCGGAGCAGATCCTTCACCTCCCGATTATAAAATTCGGAGCCCTTATCCGTCCATAGCTTCTGCGGGGTGCGATCCTTGAAGACGGTCCGGAAGGCATCGCGCACCGTGATCCCCTTATCCTTGAGCGGCACCTACCAGCCATACTTGGAGAAGACGTCGATGATGCTCAAGAGAAATTTATAGCCTCGATTATCCCGGGAGAAGGTGCTCATATCTACGAGATCGGCGGTCCAGGTATCGTCCACCCCGCCCAACACCACGCGCCTCTTATCAAACTTGCGGCGGACGGGCTTGTGCAGCTCTTCGGCTAGCTGGTCGGACCAGCGCACTTTTTTTCTTCATCCCCAGCCCAAATCGGGCCTTGGTGCCGATGATGGGTCTAACGCTACTTCGATCCATGCGCTCGCGGGCCGTGGGCTGCTGAATGCCATCCAGCTCCTTGATCATGGTCTTATCGAAGATGGAATTGCGGGCGGCCGTATCCTGGTGCTGAGCATAGAAGAGATCGTGGTGATAGGAGGCCTTATCCACGCGATTGATTGGCATGGACCAGGGCTTGGGGTGCCGTCTGCCTTCAGACGCTTTTGAAGTTTGGTGCCGGGTCCGGTAAAATTATGCCGAGGAAGCGATAAATTAGGACTTCTGGGAGCCGCAGACGGTGCAGGTTCCGACCTTCCGCAGCCTCCCGTTGCTTGCCACCACTTCGAGGCTCCCGAGCGTATCGGTGGGCTTTCGGCATTTCACTCAGTAGATCATGCTTTATCTATATAAATGGACGTGCACGATATCTCTTACGACGCCGCCGCACCTACCAGGAGCAATCACTATCTCCTCCCGCAGCGATCGATTCGCGGTCGGATAGTCGGGAAGTCGGGCTGTGGTAAGACCACTCTGCTGAATAATCTTCTCCTTCGCTCAGGGTGGCTGGACTACGATCGCCTTTACGTCTTCGGGAAATCCCTTCATGAGCCCAACTATCAGCTCTTACCTTGCGAGTGGTGCTGGAGAAGGGTCTGCTGCTAGATCTCGTCGAGGCTGTTTCCCGAGGGCCTGGTAGGATCGATGCCTCCTTCTTCGAGCAGGACGGTGACGTCCCCGACCCCCGCAAGCTCGATCCGTCGGATAAGAATCTGATGGTCTTCGACGATTTGATGCTAAGCAAGCAAAATAAATGCGAGGATTACTACGTGCGCGGCCGCCATAATAACGGCGATTGCTTCCACCTCTGCCAGAGCTACTTCAAGCTGCCGCGGCAGACCATCCGGGAGAATGCCAACTTCATCTGCCTCTTCCGGCAGGACGATCGAAATCTCGACCATATCCATCGCGACTTCTGCACGGACCTATCGCTCGACCAATTCAAGACCCTCTGCCGCTGACGCTGGTCTGAGCCCCATGGATTCGTAATCATCGATCTGACCAGTCCCCGAGAGGCCGGCAGATATCGGTCCAAACTAGATCAATTCTTCATAGTCCCACATAAATTATGAATCCCATGATGAAAGATTTTCTCTTGACCTAGTTCGTCGAGCAGTCGCTCCCTTGGAGAAATCTCTGCCACAGGTGCTCGCTCGAGCATCATCTCAAGCAATTCAAAGATCTCAGGCGATGCTGGTGCGGACTGGATGATCCGAGAGTCGGTCTGAAGAAGTGCGGCGACCTCTACCCATCTGGCGGAGAGTGGTGAATGCCGATGCCCGTGCAAGCATGGAGAGATGGATATGGAGGCTGGAGAGTGCGGGAGATGCGGAATAGTATGGCTCATGTCCCGTCACGACCCCGTCCTTTGCCCCAGCCCCTTGCGGTCAAAAGTTGATGAGAGGTCATCCATGCCAGCTTCCTTGCCGACAGGGAAAGAATATATGCGCGAAGCATATCGCCCTTTTGACGAGGGTTCGCTGCCTGCAAGACCGAAAGAACCTGCATGAAGACCTGCCAAGAAGGATCCAACGCCTGCCGCCTCCATCGTCCGAAGCCTTCTCAATCGCCAAAACGCCCCTCAATCGCCAAACGCTCCCACTAACGCCCCTCCAAACGCACCCTCAATCGCCAAGCGCTCCCCCAAACGCCCTCCGAACGCTAAACGCTTCCCCGATCGCCCCTCCGAACGCTTAACGCTTCCACGATAGCCCACTCCCGAACCTCGCGCTCGGAGACCATCGCCTGGGCTGCCAAGTATGGTCGATTGTGGTGAGGTCGTCTGCCTTTTCGGATGCTCCCAGGGTATCCGAAAAAGCCATGATCGTAGGTATCCCTATATAAATGAGCTTCATCTAGATCCCGAGCAAGGAGCAGCGCGATGCTTTGGCCAAATCGCTGCACGACGTGAAGCAGAATATCAAGGCGATTCAGCTGAAGGATCGCTTAGATAAGCTGGGGGTATGTCGAGACCTCGGCAGATTCTTCAAGCCCGTGCTGGAGGCCCAAGAGAAAGCTGCCTTGGAAATCACCAAGAATCTGCCGCTCCCACTCCCAGCCCCTGCCCCCTCCTCCCGACTTTGCAGATCCGCTTCCGATCGAAGAGGATCCCCTCACCATCCTGGGGCCCCGAGCGCAGCACTATCTTCAGATGAGTATGACTAATCAGGCAGATCATACCTTTGGGCTGAGATCGGAGAATGGTGGAATTTTCATCGGGAATGCTCCGGTCACCTTCGACGGCGACGATCTCTTGGTCAATGGCCAGCGATATAAGGGGACGCCTGGGCTCTGGGAGCTCATGGTGATGAAGAGGCCCGAAGGTTTCAAAATGGACGATCTGGAGGCTTACGGCGATATCCTGAAGATGACCTATGCGATATACCAGAATAATAACGCCCTCTCCAAGACGCCAAAGTCCAACCGCAGCTTCAAGTGAAGGCCATCGTATCCCATATCTATGATGAGGATAAGAAAGGGAGCGGGATACTCTTCCTTCCATCAGACCCGACGCAGCTGAGCGAGCGTTTGATTTATGCGCCAAGGCTTTCAAGGCTGGGAATACCGGCGTCCGCAATGAAATCGTGGCCATCCTCGACGCGCTCCAAAATGGAAAATATATCGATAATGCCAGGTATAAGCGCCTTCATCGTAATATCCTTAAATAAACTATTCTAGTCACGAAGCACGGATATCGCCGCAAATATGCGGTCGGGGGTCGGGGAAAATTCGATACCATGTAGAATTTTCTCGGGCGAGTCTTCACTTCTGCCGCCGTCAAGACCCTGGGGAAGAAGGCTGCCAACGCCGCGACCAATGCAGCCATCAAGGGAGTGGAGAAGGGCGTCACCAAAGCCGTGGATCATTTGGTGAGCAAGATCTCTTCCAAATCCAAGCCCAAGCCCAAGTCCCAGCTCTCACCGAAAGCCGCCGCCATCCTATCCAAACATGAGGAAAATATCCATAACCTAAGCGCAGGCGCAGGCATCGCACGCGTGCATTCCTTTAGATAAATGGCCGAGATGATGAATCTCCGTGAAGACTTAGTCTTCGACGAAAGCATCCAGGAGTACGAATTCAACGAATACCATCCCATCACCGGGACGCAGCTGAACAGCTCCGGTACCGAGATCCGTCTCAGCATCGAGTCGCAGGATTTCTTCCTCCATCCATCCCAGAGCTAACTCTTGCTCGAAGGAAGGCTCCAGAAGGGTGATGGGTCGGCTTTTGCTGATACCAACATCATCTCCCTCATCAATAATGCGATGATGTACCTCTTCAAATCCATCACCTACAAGCTTTCCGGGCGGAAGATCGAGCACTTGAACGATCCCGGGGGTCGCCACCAACATGCTGGGCCTTCTCACGTATCCCGACGATTTTTCCAAGTCCCAGGGCCTCAACCAGCTATGGGTCAAGGATACCTCCCCCGCCGCCGTCGCAAATCTGGGATTTGCCACGCAAAAGGCCTACGTCGTCGCCAAGCCCGCCAATAAGGGGACCTTCTCCTTCACCATCCCTTGAAGCATATCATCGGTTTTGCCCAGGACTACGAAAAGCTGGCCTATGGATTCAAGCATGAGCTCACTCTCGTCCGCGCATCGGATAATGACGCCATCTTCCGGGATGCTGCTAATATCAACGATCCCGGCAAGATCGTCCTCAGCAATCTCTCATGGTTCATCCCCAACGTAATGCCCTTCGACTTGCAGAGGCTGCGGCTCTATAAGACCATCGAGAGCTAGATCAAGCTAGATATCGGCTTCCGCATGAGGCAGTGCGATTAGATCGCCGTCCCTGAAAGCAATAAATTCACCTGGCGCCTCTCTACCAGAAGCAGCCCTGAAAGGCCCCGATGGGTGATCGTCGCCTTCCAGACCGCTAAGAGTAACGACCAAGAAGCCAGCCCCGCCATCTTCGACCACTGCCGCATGAATGATATTTGGGTCACCTTGAATTCCCAGAAATATCCCGCCACGGATTATAATGCCTCCTTCACGAATAAGAAGATCTCCGGGCTCTATAAGGAGGCCGCCGATTTCCGCTAGAAATTCTTCAATATGGATCACCAGGTGAGCAATTCGGGCATCACCCCAGCCGACTTCACGAATCTCCATCCCCTCTTCGTATTCGATGTCTCCAAGCAGAGTGAGCGCCTCATGGAGCGTCGTCTACTGAGCCATATATAAATGACCGAGCTTCAGCAGGTCGTCAAGAATACGACCCCAAGCGTATACGTAGATTCTCCCTGGTCATCTCTGGACGGGGTGGCCGGATCTCCACGCGATTCCATCAGCCCTTCCGTCTGGACCCCGCCAAGAGCTACGAAATGGCCCTGATGCACTTTTTAGCATCCCCGACTCGCTCAATACCAATACGCATCCCGGGGCCCCGGGTTGGGGTATTATGCGGGATTTCTGTCTTGTGGCAGAATTTCATTTCTTAACTACTTATCACAAATTGTAAGTCTTTCTTACGGTTAATTTGTATGCTGTTTATCGAAAATATAACCACACAATATGTGAAAAAAAACACGGTAAAAATGAATGTTAAGGAAATTTTAGCTAATTGCGATAATCAATGAAGCTATATTGAGTAATTGCACATGAGACAAAAGTCTAACATCTCTGCAAATACATGGCAAAAACAAGCTATGGAACAACGCTTTTATTGTTGCTTTTTCCTTGCGAGTCTGTTTCGGCAGAGTGTTTCCGCCAATTCATTTCTCCGTGTGTATCTTTTATTCTGTACATAATTGAGAAAGATATTACGCTTTGTCTTCGCTATTTTGGACATGTTTTTTTTTATTCAAATTCAAATTTTATTACCTTAAACTATATGTAGTTCGTGATAAACAAACATATTAAATTTACAGAACAAATAGTAATCATACAAATATGAACAAGCAAATAAACATTAAGATTCCCCTGTCCTCAGTCCTAATGACTTTTTCAAGAAGGAACCTAATTTATTCACTTGTGTTGGTGTTGATGGATTTGACATAGATTGAAATTTGTCTTCATCTGATAGTTGCATTATATTTATCACCAGGTGAGCAATTCGGGCATCACCCCAGCCGACTTCACGGATCTCCATCCCCTCTTCGTATTCGATGTCTCCAAGCAGAGTGAGCACCACATGGCCTCGGTGATCGACGTCTATATCAAGGCAAAATTCGATTGCACAGTTGCCGCCGATACCCAAGCATACGCACTGGTCATCTCCGATCGCACCATCCAATTCGAATCAGATGGCCGCAAGATGAGCGTCGTCTACTGAGCCATATATAAATGACCGAGCTTCAGCAGGTCATCAAGAAAACGGCCCCAAGCGTATACGTAGATTCTCCCTGGTCATCTCTGGACGGGGTGGCCGGATCTCCACGCGATTCCATCAGCCCTTCCGTCTGGACCCCGCCAAGAGCTACGAAATGGCCCTGGTCAACCTGGAGACCTACTCCTCCTTCCCCAATATTCACGAGAGAAATCACGTCTTCTCCTACTCCCCCGACGATGGCGTGCACTGGTTCTCCATCGCCCTGAAGGTCGTATCCTACGATATCGATGATATCAGCCGAGATCCAGAGGCGTATGCCTCAAAATGGCCACGGCGCCAAGATCATAATCGGGTCAACCGAGCGACTCTGAGAGCCGTCCTCATCCTGCGTGAGCACTACCAAGTAAATTTCGACGTCCCCAATAGCATCCGGACCGTCCTGTGATTCAGCGATGAGACCTTTATCTACGATCCCAAGACCAATGGATATTTCGACAGCGAAAGCATCGTGAATATCATCAACGTCAATAGCATTCTGGTGAATAGCGATATCATCAGTGGAAGCTACGTCGACGGCGTGCAGCAGCCTGTCATCTATAGCTTTTTCCCCAACGTCTCCCCCGGCATGAAGATCGTCCAGAATCCCAAGAATCTGATCTATCTTCCGGTGACCGTGAATACCATGAACTCCATGGAGACGCATATCACCGATCAGGATAGCCTGCCCATCGACCTCCGCGGCGAGCACGACCATGCGCTTCCACCTTCGCGAGATATAAATAAATGACGTATTCCGAGTATGGTCTGAACCTGAGCTCATGCCAGAAGGATAAGCTCAGACTCGAAGCAAAGCGCAAGCCATGCCCCTTGAGCATTCGCCTATCGCAAGAGAATCTCTCAGGCAATGATACGTTGCTGCTCACGAATCGGCAGATCCAGAAGATCAATAAGCTCAAGCGTGCCGGCGAAGGAGGAATAATCTTGGAGATGAGCACCAGCCAGCTGAAGCAAAATATGCAGAAAGAGGGTGGATTCCTCCCCATGCTCGCTGGTCTAGCGATGAGAGTCCTCCCCATGGTAGGCAAGAGCGTCCTTCCAGCCTTGGGAGTGGGAGCCTTGCGCGGTCTGGGTGGCGTCGCCGTCAATAAGGCCTTGGGGTCTGGATTATACCTCAAGAAGGGAGGCAAAGTCTGCTGCGTGAAGCCTCACGGAAAGGGCTTATATCTCTCCCCCGTCCGGCTGCCGGAGATTGTCCAGGGCGACGGTTTATATCTGAAGCGCGATGGTAAGCTCTACGACGGCTCCGGATTGATCCTAGGCTCCTATAGCCCCTTTAAGAACACCCCTCCTTTGCATCCTTCTCTAGAGCCTCTAGATAATTGACCGACGAAGTAGATGCCAGATTCGAGGATTTCCTAGAGTCCGAAATCTAGAAATATGCCCGTATGCTTCGCACCTATAAGCGACTGGATAATGTAGTCTCCATTATCCAAGCTGCGGCCTCCATCAGCAGTCTATTGCTTACCAGCGGCACCATGGGACCGGCTTTGACCGGGGTCGGTGTTGCGGCGTCCCTTCCCCTTGGATCCCTCGCTTGCCTGAGTACGACGACCACCCTAGTACTCTCGCTGATTGCCAACCGAATTACCAAGAAAAGAAGAAGCATCGTGATACTCTCCGCTTGGCCAGATCCGATCAGTCTCAGCTCCCGGGTGAAGATGGTGCGCCTGCCGTCTGCCTTTTGAATTATTACGATGGAAAGGATCGCTTGCGCCAGCCCTCACCTCTTCGCTCCATTTCCCGGACCATCCTGCTGCACGCCCAGACCTTGGTCTTTACCCCTTTCCTCTCCAGCGTCAGAATCATTCCCTCCCCATACTGGCTTTTCGTCTCCTTGACCCCCCATCACTTTGAATATTTCCCATGGCAGGTCGCGCCATCTCAGAATCGGTTCGCGTCTGGCCTCCCTTTGAGACTGTGCCCATTTCCTCGTCGCTCTCTTCCTGCAATCGGATTTGCTGATCCGTCTTTTGAGAAGATTCGGAATTCATGATTTATTGGGTTTCCAAATTTTTTAATCTATTTTGGATGTGCCTTTCCTCCCAGCACTTTTTAGCATCCCCGACTCGCTCAATACCAATATGCATCCCGGGGCCCCGTGTTGGGGTATTAAGCGGGATTTCTGTCTTGTGGCAGAATTTCATTTCTTAACTACTTATCACAAACTGTAAGTCTTTCTTACGGTTAATTTGTATGCTGTTTATCGAAAATATAACCACACAATATGTGAAAAAAAAACACGGTAAAAAATGAATGTTAAAGAAATTTTAGCTAATTGTGATAATCAATGAAGCTATATTGAGTAATTGCACATGAGACAAAAGTCTCTGCAAATACATGGCAAAAACAAGCTATGGAACAACGCTTTTATTGTTGCTTTTACCTTGCGAGTCTGTTTCGGCAGAGTGTTTCCGCCGATTCATTTCTCCGTGTGTATCTTTTATTCTGTACATAATTGAGAAAGATATTACGCTTTGTCTTCGCTATTTTGGACATGTTTTTTTTAATTCAAATTCAAATTTTATTACCTTAAACTATATATAGTTCGTGATAAACAAACATATTGAATTTACAGAACAAATAGTAATCATACAAATATGAACAAGCAAATAAACATTAAGATTCTCCTGTCCTCAGTCCTAATGATTTTTTCAAGGAGGAACTTAATTTATTCACTTGTGTTGGATTTGACATAGATTGAAATTTGTCTTCATCTGATATTTGCATTATATTTATATTTTGGGAATATTGAAATTAGAAGTATGTCAGTCTGAGACAATTATTGGTCATACAATGTAATATGAAGTGTTGTTCATCTTCTATTACTTTACATTTGTGGCACAGCCTTTCATTTCTGGGTATTTTCAAATGCCTCCCATTTTCTATGAGTAAAATTTGATCACTGAGTCTGAGTTAAGTTATGAGTTTTCTTAATTCAAAATTGTTTATGTTTAAATATTCTTCAGAATAAAATTTATATTTTAGGCCATAATTAAAAATATGTTTGTTTGCACTAACGCGAGCGACCCGGAAAAAACCCGCCGACCCGGAAATTTTTATTGGCTTAAAAAACGGAAGTTTTTTTTCCGGAATTTTCATCATTGTCGTTTCCGTCATTGTTCGACTTTTACAATTGATAATATGTTTGTTTGCACTAACGCAAGCGACCCGGAAAAAAAGCCGCCGACCCGGAAGTTTTTATTGGCTGAAAAAACGGAAGTTTTTTTTCCGGAATTTTCATCATTGTCGTTTCCGTCATTGTTCGACTTTTACAATTGATAATATTTCGAAACACCTCGTCATTATCTTCTACGTGCAAAGAAAAAGGTTGAGGGTGTCCAGGTAAATAAGTAAATATAGTGAATCGAACAAAACAAAACCGTTAATCCAAAATCGGTTGTACAGTTTTCCAGTCGAGGCTACATGGAACGATGTGTTCGACAATATAGCTGAGCCTGGGGAAATAGACTTGTTAAAAACGGACAGTGTTATCGTTACCGTTTCAAACAATGTTAAAGACTCGGCGACATCATTTGAGCCAGACTTCAAAGAAGAAATCGGAATTGTTAAGAACTTTGATAGCAGTCTAAAGTATGTTTTGTTCACTATTCTACGGGACGGACAAGAAAACAATAATCAAATAGACCATGTGAATAAAAACAACAATGCATTTGATGTTTTGATGGGAAATGCCAACCTGAACTGTAGCAAAACTCCTAAACAAAAGCCAGATGATGGTGCTGGTAGATTCACAGGTTAACATCAATTTTCGTTTGCACTGAGAAACTGTCTCTTTAGGATAAGGGAAACAGAGCCCCAATCTCTGAATGATTTTGTTATTATCCCACCCCCCCCCCTTTTTCTCATACATTTGTAAATGTAAATTCAATGTCTGAGTGACAGCATACACATGTCCTTTTTTCCCATCGGATCGATGTTCAATCACAGGGGCTTGTGTACAGTGAGTATATGAGATCACTAGACACACACGGACTTGTGTACAGTGAGTATATGAGATCACTAGACACACACGGACTTGTGTACAGTGAGTATATGAGATCGCTAGACACACAACGTGTGTGTCTAACGATCTCATATACTCACTGTACACAAGCCCCTGACGGTGTGTGTCTAGCGATCTCATATACTCACTGTACACAAGCCCCTGTGGTTCAATCTTTACCAATGTCTGACACAAGTGGTCTGACATTTGTGAGGTACTTTTTAGTGGCAGATTCAAAGATAAAAGAAATAGGATGGTTCCATGCTCAAATCATCGTTGCATGTACAAACTGTAGATGCATTCATGTTGTGTGTAGGAGGGGTTGTGATCCTGAGGTCACATAAATATGCGTTTTACTGTTTACTGAACTAATTATGTTTAATAATATAAATCACATTCTGTCTTGAAAATTTACTGACACTGTCAGAGTTGCATTTTTTTCAGCCAAAGACAGGCTGTACAACAAAGTCTGTGAGGTCATCAACGATTGTGATGCCAAATTTCCAAATACCCTATCAGATAACGATGTCAAAAAGTATGTTACTGTCCTAGCTGAAGCCTTGTGGTATATTAATGGCCACTTCAAGAAGTTTGACGAAAAAGCCAAGCATGTTGATGGATTGATAGCCATACCAGTCAGGTTTGTATCTTTTTGTCCCGGGTGTCTGTCCGTGCGTCTGTCTGTCATACTCTTTTCGTAAGACTTTTCTCGGAAACTATTATAAATCGTAGGGTTCTGAAATTTTGTATGCAGTCTCATAAGTTGTAAGCCCTTTTGGGGTTTGTCGGACATCTACTTCCTGTTTTACGACTTTGTAATATTGTTTCTTCCTATACTAAGGGTCAAAGTTTCGAAACTCTTTTCTCGGAAACTATTAATTGTGGGGTTCTGAAATTTGTATGTAGCCTCATGTTCCATATGGTTGATTGAAAAGAAGAGATAGCAGGAAACATCAACAATGAAGGAAAACTTTCAAAATAGACCACAAATTCACCAAAGACCACAACCACAAAAAACAAATAATCTGACACATTGAACAGACAAACATCTAATACGATAGGAACTCAGGATAGCCGGTCTTGGTAACGGCACTAGCAAAAGCCAGCAGAAGGGTTAAATGGTTTTTTGGTACTCAAACTCCCCCTTTCTCCATCCTTTTTCCCTATAGTATAAAACACACAAATAAAAACCAATACAGGTAGACCAATAACCACAATAATCCGTTTTTGTGTCCGTTTTGTTCAAGTTGAATCTGTTTTTCGTGTCTTTGGAAGTCTACTTTCTGTTTAAGGAAATTCAGGTTTTTTGGTGTCTTTGACCGATTTTGTTTTTTTAATCAAATTTATGATATTGAAATATGTTCAAAAGAATTATCTAGTTTCCCTATTCAAATCAAAACCATGTCTGACATGCCATGTAATATTTTTTTCAGGTTTCATCATTTTGAAGGCTATACTGACTTCCAAAATAAGAAACATAAGCCAAAAAACTTGTCATCAGGAACTTTGAAAAGTCATAGCAAAACTCTGATGCATCTGTCTGGAAAGCCGTTTTGCACGAACTGGGGTGACCTTCACAACGACATTGAACAACTTGCCGTAAGCTTCGACACATACAGTCAATACTTAGAACAAGCAAACATTGATCAAAAATCCAGACATCTCAATATGGAACCTTCAAGACAAGTAGCAAAAGATGTATGGTTAGACGTCAAAAAGCAATTAGATGCAGATGAAAATCTAGATCCACGTTATGAGTCTTTGACTAATTCCATTGAGCGTCAGGATTTCTTTATCCCTGTGTTTTTCGACGAAGCAAGATTTCTTTCATCCCCGTTCAATAACAGCACAGAAAGGTCTCGTTACTTACAGAAGTTGTCCTTATCAAATTATGTTGCTATGTTAAGGTATGACCCTGGTGGATCTTACAGTAGAGTAGTTTACTTTTGGAAAATACCGAAGGATATATCAGAAGGAGACCTTTTGACCTCAACAAATAGATTGGTACAAGAATTGAAACCCAGATTGTTAGAGTTCCATACCCGTGAAATGAGGCGAAATTTTGCTGAAAAATATTGCAATATTTCAGGATGCGTCATTCCTCCCCACATTCTGAGAGCAATTTATGCTGACCTAACACTTGATGCCACAGCAGACCAAAACCCAGTCTTAGACACACGAGCTAGATTAGCTATCTTAGGTCATGATCCTGACTTGGTGATCGATATGAGACACTTGAACAAGGGAAGACCCCATGATACCTTTGATGTCTTTTTCGAATCGCTTGAGAGAGAGGTGCAGACTCTGATGGCCGCAGATGAAAGACGACACAACGTGGAGCATGCATCACACTTCATTTCCGTACCAGATCTTATAAAACAGGTTAAATCAAGGATACCAGATGACTCTCCAATACCCAGTGAGGCAACAGTACTTCTTTCTTTTGTCCCCAAAAACTCGCACAATAACGTTGCTAAACTGTACAAATCAAGGATCCCCCTACGTATGACCATACAAACGAGACAATTGCGGGCAGCTTACATGGATGATCATTTTTGTTCTGCTTTGTTTAGGTATTTGAAAGAGTATGCTGTTAAGTATCGGAATGATGTGAGGTTCATTTGTATGGACGATAAAAGTAAAGTAGACTTTGGGGAGCCAAGTATGGCAATTTCCTCTGGTGTTCGTGGGAAAAAAAGCTATTGTTACTCTCAACTCCATGCTAGCCTGTCTTGATCATGATGTTCAATCAAAAGGATCACTTACTCCGTCCGTTTGTTTATCAGCAGATGTCCCAGAAAATGCAGACGAGTCCTTCTATCGAGGTCAGGTGACACTTGTGCTCAAAGACAGTGTTTTTCAGCCAAGCAACCCATTCAGACATAGTGTTGAATTACAAAAAAATTCTTCAACAAGATGAAGCTATAAAGCCAATACTGATGTAATACACAGATGGTGGTCCAGATCATAGACTTACATATCATGCTGTTAAATTATCTTTAATTTTCCTATTTAAGAGGCTTAATCTTGAAATGTTAATTGCATGTAGGACAGCACCGGGACACTCATGGGTAAATCCTGCTGAGAGGATTATGTCTTTAATGAACCTAGCATTTCAAAACACTGCCCTATCACGTCAAGAATGTAACAGTCAT
The DNA here is from genome assembly GCA_002080025.1 of Modiolus philippinarum. Lineage (NCBI taxonomy): Eukaryota > Metazoa > Mollusca > Bivalvia > Mytilida > Modiolidae > Modiolus > Modiolus philippinarum. The sequence goes on from MJUU01018742.1 coordinate 20,284, forward strand.
ATTGAACAAGTACTGAAAAGTTGTGGATCAATGAATGACATTAGAAAAAAAGCTGAGAAGGTGAACGATTTAAAGGAGAAGTGGATTGAGTCAGTACAGCCCATGATTGATATGTTAGAAAATAGAGCAAACCGAGTTGAGTTGAAAGGGAATTAATTTCAATGCTACACAGCAGCAAGTGATGATGATGTCCAGGCATTTGAAAGTGAGGTCCAACAGATTGATAGAAATATAGTCCTTGGGCAGTACCAACAGCAAAATCTGAAAATGACCAACACCTACAAGCAGTCTTTAGGTAATAATTTATTAGGATTTATTGTCTGACAGATTTATATGGTCTCAAGTCATAAATTTATTTGTCAATTCTTCTGCTGGTATGTCTATTAAATTGTCTTTCATAATCTGCTGTGAATTTTGAAATATGGAAATATACAAGAATGGATGACAGGGAATTCCAACAATGACAGAAAAAACAAACCAAACATCCACCCACCTTCCACCAACCAAACAATCCCAAACACAAAGGAAAGACAACAGACAAACACAAACAACTATTGGGACACGGGACAGCCGGACTTGGTACCGGCAACGACAATTAAACCTGAATGCAAACCATAGTGGTGCACCATGTATGGAAAAAATGTCACGTTGCATGCACATTAAAGATCACTGCTGGAGTAGGACTCTGATTCTCCTTTAGGATCAGAGTGTATTCGATAGGAGTAGGAACCTGGCGCTCCGCATCAGTAGTCAAAATTACCTGCCCCTGCCCACTTCTCAAATTTTCCAGTGGCAATCCGAAAATGATTTTTTCTTCATACTTTGTTGCCCAACCCGTTTAATCATCATCATCATCTCATGTTCATTATCATCCTTTCATGTTTAAAATAAATAAAGTTTTTGAAAAATATTATTTACATATCAGCACTGCATTGAGCATCACTATTTGTTTGAAATTAGACGCTGTGATGATGAGAACTGCTGTCCACAGAATCCTGAAGCTGAGTTGAGGCCATGGCTTCCTGATCCTATAAAAGACAATGGTAATCCTAACCACTATCAGAAGTTTGATGCTGTAATTGGTACACCCAACAGAGAAGGATCGTCCTTCTTCTCAAAAACAGACTCTTGCGGCAGTAGCAGAACAGCAGCAGGTATTACAATGCTACCAATTTTTTTATTTTTGGTTTTATGTAGTTTGGCCCTTCATTATCTTTGCCTTTGGGAAAAGTGCCTTTGGCAAACACAACTGATGAGACTTCAAGAGTCGAAACATGTGTCTTGCGTGACTAAATTTGTTTCTTTACCGCGATGAAGAAGGGATTACCTTGATGACTTGCAATTGATACTACATGTATTATTAAGTATTGTAAAATTTAAAAAGGTCCCATGAAACGTGTGTTTATTTCATATTCTCACTGTTAGAAAAATCACGCTGTCAGACGTGCAAGTAGCAATGTTTTGCTTTTTAAATATTTTTTTCTTGTTGTAGATTTATTTCATCTGAATTAATTTACTTGAAATGCTATATTTTTTAACAATCATGACACTATATTTGAATCTGTCCATGAAATTTGATTTCAGGGGTGCAAAAACAGCTTACTGGTTGCTCAAAATGTTAGAAGTACTGTAAAGTGTGGTGAATGCCAAAAACCCAGATGTTTGTATGCAAAAGTCCGACTGACTAACAGGGAATCAAGACGTTTAAATCACCTCCTGCAAACACATGATTATACATGTGGGGCAATGGTTATTCCTGATGGTAAGCAGTGCTTTTACTAAATAATACAGTGCAAATCATTCAATGTATGTTAAAAAAAACTTTCCAGTTTTGAAAGTAAATATAATAAATAAAGGGATATGAAGTAAATGTACATGAGACAACGTCCCAATTAATACGTGGTGAAAACCAACAACTGTCAGAACGACACTTTTATTGTCGTTCTTCATTTTGAAGTCACCACGAGGCCTTCAACAATGAGCAAATATTCATACCTCATAGCGAGTTCAAGATGGCCCCTAGCACCTGTTTTAGCGGTATTTGTTTCGTATAAGACCACCTTTGGCGAACGCAACTGAAGAGACTTCGAGAGTCAAACATTTGTCTTGCGTGACTGAATTTCTTTGACTCTATCTTTGATGACTTGCAATTTTGTTGTTTGTATTTTAACTTGTATTTATTAAATTCATTTTCAAAAATTTTTAAAATCAACAGTTCCAGGTCATGCCAGAGTATTCAGTATAATACATGGTTAAATTTAATAGAAATTTTTGATATCAAGTTTTGATGTTGTTTGATTACAGGAGATTTGCTTCATGGGAAAGTGTTCATTCGCCTTCAAATGGACTGCCGCACACACATTGAGTTTCCTTACTTCTCCTCAGGCATTGGGAGGCCTGATCTTTGCTGCTACTGCTGCAGAACTGATATTCAAGCTGACAAAGTGTTGAAAGCACAGTACCGTGTTGTATTGCCAGTTTGCAATGACTGCCAAAAGGCTAAAGAGACAATACCAAAGAGAAATCCAATAAAAAATGACACTGTCAGACAAACTTACTGTCAAAAGGCTAAAGAGACAATACCAAAGAGAAATCCGATAAAAAATGACACTGGGTGTAATAGAAACTAAATTGTTATTTGGTTTCCATTGAGTTTGACAGTGTTGAAAAATTGTGTTCAAATGTGTTTAAAAGCTTTGCTGTTTATTTACTGTTGTATTTCTGCATTTTCATGATTTTATCTAGTCAAAATTCTAGTCACATGTTTTACTTGAAAACAATTTGTTAAGAATTTCATTGTTTCATGTTGACAGATCTGATATTAAAACAGATTTGCTCAGGAAATGTTATAACTTCTTGCATTGTAAATTTTCCATTTATTTGTGGTAACATTCCTTCTTCCCCTGCCTTTGATGTATACATTTCTCATCTTATATGCTATGCAAGAGCTTGTCGAAGTTACACAGACTTTCTGTACCGTTGCACCTGGTCCATACTCCAAGTTTTTAGTGGAGTTCGAGTCGTTATTTAATTTTTTAGTTCCTTGTGTGTTTTTGGTTTCAGTTCTTCGTTTATTTTTGTCTGTTTTCCTGATGTTGTATGTTTTCTTGGATTTTGTTTTACAACTTCGGTTACCTTTGTTTTACTTCCAGCTTGTGAAATTTAATAAGTTCTAGGCTAGCAGGAACCCCCAGGTTACATGATGCTTGCAGTGCCTGGTTAATAGTTCATGCAGATATACATCAAACATTTATTTCAAAGTTTTTCATACTAGGAATATAAAGAGAAAATAAATCTGACAAACTAAGTTTTTAACATTCCTTTTTTTTTCTTTTTGAAAAATTTTGAAATGAAATGATCCACTCATCATGCTTTTATGTTACAGAGTAGTATTTCATTCTTAGATTTAAATCCACACCAAACAGGTTATAATATAAAATACTACAAGCCTACTAGCACAAAGCAGAGGGTGATTAAGAACTAAAGGGTGCATACAAAGAGTGTAAATATACATGTGCAAAAATCATGCAGTGAATATGTGCAGGGCAAAGACAGATCTATGCATGTTACAAATGTGGTCTAATTAAAAGCAGCCATACATATATATATTTATACACAAACACACAGATTTATAAACAAGCATAATGGAACTAAATACAACATCTACATAAGTTTTTCCCAAACAAATATTTTTATTCATATTGAATTCACTCTGACAAGTCATCACTACATGTATATGTTCAACATACAACATCTAAAAATATCATTTAAAAACTGTCTCTGTATTTTAAACAGAGAATGGCAAAAAAGTTACAAAATGAGCCATATAATACCCCATACTAGTCGTCTACAAAACGTCTACACATTTTCATAATGAAAAAAAATACCTACCTTAGTACCTACCCAACTTGAAAACAATGGGTAGGGTAAGTCCAAACTGAAATATTTTTAAGTGTGGCCTTAGAGATTTATATTCATTCCATTTACTTTTAGCATCAATATTTTGGCATTTTGTTTCAAAAATAGAATCATACAAATATTTTATTTTTGACTTTATATATTTCTTAGAAGAATTTATTCGTTTTAAGTCAGTACAATTTTGAAGTTTATGTAATATTTGACGAAAAGATATAGAGTAAATGAACATGAGACCATAAAACATATAATGACTCCAACTGCATTAATTTTAATGAGCTGTATGGCCATTTCGGAAATTTATTCCTCATCAGCAGCACTAGAACCCAAACAAAGGAAACCCATAATCAACTTCAGATGATATATCTTTGACACAAGTAAACCAAGGATTTATACCACTTGAATCTAAGTTTTAATGAAAAAGCTTCTTTTACAAGTGGATTTTTTGTATTTGTGTATAATCTAGTTAAATAAAGAAGAGTTTGAATTTTAACTGAAAATTCAATCGGAATTCTTCCAAGTTCTGATCTAACAGCAAGGTTTGAAGAATTTGTCTTTGTTCCAAGTATATATTTACAAAATGATAGATGTAAATTTTCGAAAGAGTTCTATCAATAAAATCAAAATAATCAATTGGTTTTCCTGATAGAGCTGCTCTTTTTTAGCTCTGAACCTAGCAATATAAGTGTCCATAAATATAAGTTCTTCATTTTGGGTCGCGATTGTCTTAAACTAAAGAGTCAAAAAGATTAATTGCAACATTTATTGGCAGACTATTAAGAGAACTTATATAAGATGTCATGGCAAATAAGACATTTCTTGCTTTTTTAGCAAGAGTTGTAGTCCTATGTAAAACATTTCCATTATTATGCCAAAATATTTAGATTTTTCAATCTCTTCATTTCTATATTTAACAAAAGTAGATTGGATTTTGCATTGAGAATATGCAAAAACCATAGTTTAGTTTTGCTTACATTAAGAGAAAGTTGACAATCATTCGACTAGTACCATCTTCGCAAACACTGTAAAATGGGTTAAATAGAGAAAAAATGCTATTTATAGCCATGTGCGGCTGCTTAGATGTAAAAAAAAAAACATACACCCATGGCATATATTAATTTTACACCTAGAAAGTACAATTACCAGGGACTACCTTACACGATTTTACAAAATTTGAGCTTATTCTGAAAATAGCACAAGTTATGAACAAAATTGACAGCAGTTCTTTATTTTAAATGTAATCTAATACAGTCTATTAGCCCTAAGTTATAATTCAAAGTTATATATATATATATACTGCTATTTTTCGTGGTTTTTCCCTCAAATGTGTTTGGATATTTCTTCTTCATGTGCTTCTTTGATGTAGTGAAATATTTCTTCGAAACGATAAAAGTTCCACTCACAAAGTAGCAAAAGTGCCTGCTGACACGGCCCATTTCACTACAGAAGTATCATGTAATACTTCAAGCTGCAAAAACATAATAAAATTGCATGCTACGACTAAATACTGCTAATTTCAATAAAAATGATACGTCAGTCAGCCTACAACTGTTTTCTAGATAAAACAGTTAACAGACTTACAGCACTACTATAGACCGAAAACAGTTGACAATTTCATTTAAATAATATTTTTGCTATGAAAATGAAAGTGCATATGATTATCTGGCTTTGCATGTGCAGTTAATGATACAGTATAACAACTATATGAATATAAAGACAGGAACGCGTATATAAATACCCCTATTGTTTTGTATTATGAATGTTTATTTCACTCTTAAATACACACTTTTCAATTTGAAATCAACAGGCTACTTGTAAATAACATCATCTTCTGATACATAAATCATTCACACACGTTGGGCGAACTTTACAAACTGAAAAAGTTTCCTAAGTTGGACATGTCTGCTGTTTTCTGACGATCTACAGCCTACAGATTGAACAGTAAGACAGATATTTCAGGCGCACAGGTTCCTATACTGTGAATACGTGACTTGTATTCACTGGGACAAGAGGCTGTGACAAGTAAACAACATCTGGCTTCAGAATATCTCGTTCTGTACAAAATCATTACTTTCTCTCAAGGAAATGGTCTTTCTTTGACACGTCTGACGCCAACTGAATGAATCATAGATATTTATACCCAATTTGTCAAATAAACTCGTTCACAGGGGCAGCCCGTGTATTAAAATTATTTTAGCGTGACTACAGGGATAAAAGACCATGTGTATACGTTTCTAATGGCACTCAGCTGTATGTCTCCTGTCTCCTGTCATTACATAATCTTACTTTTTTGTTGGTAAAAATCAAGTGTGCCAAAACTATCAAAAACCTCGTGAAAACGATATGGATTACATTGTAAGAAACGTATGGTTACACATTTAATCGCTGATCTACAAATACTGGCAATTTCCTAATAAAAATAAAAGCGGTATATTTAAATTCTGCAGATGGACATTCCGACAAATCATGTCTATTCAGTATCAGATTTTGATGTATGGTTTAAATAACAATTGAATTATATATAGATTTAGATTACGGATGTTGGATAAGGATGTTGATTGCACTTTGATTGACAGGTGGAAATTAGTAGTAAGTCATTACGGCTACGTGCCGGTTGTCACGTACGCATATATCCTGTTACCCTTTCAGGTTGGTGAAAATGTTAAAACATAGGAACGTCCATGTCATGAATTAAGTATAAATAGCCGAGATTCGTTCAGTCGGGGTCGGACTTGTTAATGAGAAAGACCGTTCTCCAAGAGAGAAAGTAAGTATAAAGGTCGATAGGTAAAACTCTGCACGGGACTAGATATTCCAAAGTCTGATGTTGCTAACTTGTCACAGCCTCTCAGACTAATGAATAGAGGAAGCGCGTTGGAGTAAGGAAGTTTAGAAAGAAAAAGAGTTTATAAGCATTGGGCTTATAAACTAGATCTATAGTCATAGAGACTATAGCCATATATATAGTTGAAGATAGGGGTAAAAGATAAGGGTTTTTAAGTATCGGGCTTATAAACTAGGTCTATAATCAACGAGATTATAGATACAAAACGTTCAGAGAGATATATACATAGGGATAAACGGATATAAGACACACAGTGTGAATATAAAAGACTAAGGTTTATAAGCATTGTGCTTATAAATTTTGTTCTTATTAGATAGTTTGGTTATTATCAGTAGAATAGTTGTGTAGTATAGGTTAGGGATAAGTTATTTTGGATAAAGGTTTATAAACATTGCGTTTATAGACTATTGACTATGTATAAGCTACGGAAGCGTATAGTGGACTCGCCTTGTCTTATAAGAACACCTTATAACGCACTAATTTTCTTAAATAAAATCACCTTATCTCCTTATAAGGTGATAAATCGTGTTAAATAAAACAACCTTGTCTTCTTATAAGGCAACAAATCGCGTTATTTATGACAAGTTTTTACTTTATTAAGACACTTCTCGTATTAATTCAAAACGTTTTATTTTTAATTAAAATAACATTATATTAACTTACTGCATGAAAACAAATAGAAGAGTTTAGGATGTATTAAGTTAAATCATGTTGTGATATACAAGACAATAACATTTTTTATTTAATGTCTTGTCTTGCTTTCTAAAACGAGAAGCGTTCTTAGTCAACTCGTTTTATTTAGGTGATAACACAAAAAATTACAAATATTTTGTCTAAGAAGACAATTAAATGTCTCATTTAAAACAAATTGTAGCCTTAACATCATCCATTTTGAATGTTACTCAATGGCTTCGTAGCCCTTTATTAGCGAATGATATATAGTGATCATGGGTTCCGTTCGTCTGTCCGTTCTTTTTTCCGTCCGCTCTAGTATTACACACTTTGAGGTGATTAGAGCACTTGGTAAAGTTTAATGAAACTTTCACAGAATGTCCAGTGCATATTGTTATTGTCCACAAGCTACATGTATCTATTTTTTACTTTAATTTCTTGTCGTTGATTTTTTACTGCCGCCATAAGGGTACACAATTTGTTGCGATAACACTCTTCCTAGACCATCTAGTGAAATTCTATGTAACTATCACAGAATGTTCAGTTTACATTGCCATTGTCACCAGCTATTTCAAAATTTGATTCGACTTGATTTTTTATTTTGGTTGATTTTGTTTTACTTTTTGAATCAAATGGGGGAGCGGGGTATGTATTGTTCACAGTTTTTCTAGTTTATTTATTTATCTGCTCCAGTCGTTTTTTTAGCTCACTTCTCGTTTCAATTTCAAAGTTGGGCCGTAAATATTTTGGGTATTTTCCATTGAATTTACAATGAATTGATACTAAGAGATAAGTTTGACTTGTATTTACAATCATGAATTTATATATATAGGGTTTCGGCTCTGCGATGAGCAGGAACAATCTTCAGAAATCATATTAATTAACTTCCTATAACTGGAAATTGAAATTGATAGAAATGCAATGATGCACAGTAACTTTTACACATCAAAACTTAAATAGAAAAATATGAAAGGATATGGAGTGTATGCACATGTGAAAAAAATACGCACGATACATAGAAAACTCCAGTTTAACAAGGACATGGTTTTTACTCCTGTCTACATCTCGATGTCTAATGAGGGTCTTCAACAAGAGGTGAACAATATTCACCCTCTCAAGCGAGATCAAGAAGGCCCCTTTAGCGGTATTCTTGACAAAAATGTTGAGCAACATCGATCGCAGCTTAAATATGTCATTGAAGCAACACATGTTGGGAGCGGTCAATGAGATAAAAGTAAAACCGGGCAATGTCTGCCTACAAATGTTTATTAAAATATTAAAGTCTCTTTTGGAACAACTTCGGGCGACTTGAGGCACAACAGGGCGACATAATCGCTCTAATTGCTCAGTTTTGTGAATGTAGATAGTAACGTTGTTTATTTGATCAACTCGAAAAACTCGAAAAATATTATTCGCAAATACTGTCTGTAAAACAAAAAAAATCAAGTCAAATCAAATTTTGAAATAGCTGGTGACAATGGCAATGTTAACTGAACATTCTGTGAAAGTTACATAGAATTTCACTAGATGGTCTAGGAAGAGTGTTATCGCCACAAAGTGTGTACCCTTATGGCGGCAGTAAAAAATCAACGACAAAAAATTAAAGTAAAAAATAGATACATGTAGCTTGTGATATGCACTGAACATTCTGTGAAAGTTTCATAAAATTTCACCAAGTGCTCTAGGAGGAGTTATCACCTCAAAGTGTGTAATACTAGAGCGGACGGAAAAAAGAACGGACAGACGAACGGACCCCATGATCACTATATATCATTCGCTAATAAAGGGCTACGAAGCCATTGAGTAACATTCAAAATGGATGATGTTAAGGCTACAATTTGTTTTAAATGAGATTTAGACAAAATATGTGTAATTTTTTGTGTTATCACCCAAATAAAACGAGTTAACTAAGAACGTTTATCGTTTAAGAAAGCAAGACAAGACATTAAATAAAAAATGTTGTTGCCTTGTATATCACAACATGTTTTAACTTGATACATCCTAAACTCTTCTATATGTTTTCATGCAGTAAGTTAATACAATGTTATTTTAATTAAAAATAAAACGTCTTGAATTAATACGAGAAATGTCTTAATAAAGCAAAAACTTGTCAAAAATAATACGATTTGTTGCCTTATAAGAAGACAAGGTTGTTTTATTTAACACGATTTATCACCTTATAAGGAGATAAGGTGATTTTATTTAAGAAAATTAGTGCGTTATAAGGTGTTCTTATAAGACAAGGCGAGTCCATTATACGCTTCCGTAATAAGCAGTGAGCTTATAGCCAACATACAAACAGAGTATTTGTACATATAGACAGAGAACATTTAGTTAGGAACTTGTATATTTATATATATAACTTTAAAGTAGATAGTAATATTGTTCTTAGAGAAATTGTTTCTTGTATATATTAGCGTTGATATCGAGACGTTAATATATACCGATTGGCTTTTTGGATTCCTTAGTGTAGTCAGGTAGAGAACTAAAAATACATAATAGACCGCTCGGTAGACCTGTTCCACGGTACAAAATTTTGTGGCAGCGTTGTGGGATTCGAAGGGTCACATAAAGAACATTAGTTATATTGTAATATATACATGTTCATGATGAATATAGATGATATAAGATCAGAGGTAGGAGATCTAGAAAGGGCGATAATAGCATAAGGCAAGAGAAAAGCTTTCGTGCCTCAACCGCAAAAGAAGCAAAAGTGGTATCGTTTTCTGGCCAAGGTCATAAAACAGGTAATAAAAGTGATGACTCGGGGGTTTTTATTACTACACAAACACAATCAAATCCAAATTCACGTCATCCAGAAGACAGAATGACGTTAGCAATTGGGGAAACCTTGCCCTTACCTCCATTAGGCTCTGCGAGTATGTCGTCTATCGAAGTTCATAGAAACCAAAGTAACAAGAACACAGATAGAATAAGGCCCCAGAATCAAAATTAAAGTCATGAAACATGTAAAGGTGTAAATCAGCAAAATATGACGGCCCAGTGTCATGGTTAGACTACTTGTCTCATTTTGAGATGTGTGCGTTAGTTAATGAGTGGTCCGATGCTCAGAAAGGGTTATATCTGGCTGTACCATTAGCTGGGCAAGCTCAGGTTGTCCTTTGGGACCTGTCAATGGAGAAAAGACAAAATTTAAAAGATTAAGTAGAATCACTGGAGGAACGATTTGCAGGTCCTAGCAAAACTGACATATACAGGGTTAAATTGAAAGTAAGGTGCCAACGTGCGTCTGAGACATTATCAGAACTAGGGCCAGCTATACGTAGGTTAGCTAATCTAGCTTACCCAAGTGCTCCCACTGATGTCCGCGAATCTCTTGCCAAGGAACAATTCTTGGATGCACTGGCGAATTCTAGAATTCTAGAATTCGCCCAAAGATAAAACAGTCTAGACCAAAGTCTTTGAATGATGCTATACGCCTAGCTGTTGAGTTAGAAGCGTATAACAGGGTTGAGAGAAGAGGCAAAGGTCACTTCAGATCAACGGCATCAGATAAAAAAAGTATGAAAACTCGAGCGAAAATAAAGATACTATCTTTAGTAAGTGGATGAAGAAGACTGAGGACAATATGACAAAACTAACCAAAGAGATGCAGCAGTTAAAACAGTCCTTCAAATTCAGGAACACACAATTCGAGGTGTATAGCAAAAATCAAACACGCCAAAGATTTGATAACAGAAAACAAAATGATAAGACAATTTACTGTAATAACTGTGGAAAGCCAAACCACAAGGCAGTAGATTGCTGGCGGCCTAAGAGAAATAAACAGGCCAAAAACAATAAAGACAAAGTCTCGATAAAAACATTTCACACGAGATGGAAGTCGAAGTATACACCTGGCCAGGTACACTCTGCAGAAGAATCGGGAATGTATGTTGAGGTGAGAGTACAGGATGTAAAGGCTAAGTTTTTAGTTGATACAGGAGCAATTTTAAGCCTTATATCAACTAGATTTTATTATCAAATACCAGCACGATCAAGACCCGAATTGATCCCTACTCAGAAAAGTGTCACAACAGTATGTGGCACAAAATTAAATTTAAAAGGGAGAGGACATTTTGATTTTAAATTGAAGGACGTAACATGCTTTGGTGGAGCTATGATTGCAGACTTAAATATGGATGGTGTTATTGGTCTTCATATTCTAAAATCTAACTGTTGTATAGTTGACATCTGTAAAGGGGAGTTAAGCATACGAGGTAAAATTATACCAATGAGTTTTGATAGATCTTTCGACAGTAGTAGAGTTAGATCTACAGGCATTTTGAACGGACAGCACAAGATTGAAAAGACTGACAAAAGCCAAAAGAAAGTGACGAAACTTGAGCATCTGGGTACAATTATCAAGTCACGACCATGCTGTGACATTTGTGAAAACCTTTTATAAAGAGACGATATCTGACCAGGCATGTACGAAATACCCATGATCGGAATAAAGCAGATCAAACCGTAATGAACTTGTTGAGATCGAAAGTAGTGTATCAAAAGGTAATTTAGAAAATGTTGCGTTAAACGTAAATAATTCTGTATGTCCCAAGGGATTTGCTTCATCGATAACCAATAAGGACCATAATAACTACCAAAAGGCACCTGAACCTATTCGGTTTAAAGATCAAGAAAAAGATTATGGTTTAGTACAAAAGCCAAATAGGAAAGATGTATCGAAAGAGAAAGAACAGATGGTTTTATGGATGACCTGAAATTTATGAATGACAAAAAGGGTTTCATTATCCGATATGAAGCCGCACATCGAAATAAGAAAAAGATTCTCGGATTGTCAAGATATAAACCAGGTTGAAAGACTGAAATAAAAATAAAACCGCTTGCGTTTATAATATAAGTTCATGCGGGACGCATGAAAAATGAGGCGTGGGTTGTGTGATGATTTTGATGTATGGTTTAAATAACAATTGAATTCTATATAGATTTAGATAAACGCAATGTAACGATGTTAATTGCACTTTAATTGACAGGTGGAAATTAAGTTATTACGGCTACGTGCCGGTGGTCACGTACGCATACATCCTGCTACCCCTTCAGGTTGGTTGAAATGTTAAAACATAGGAACGTCCATGTGGACGAGTCTGTGTGATGAATTAAGTATAAATAGCCGAGATTCGTTCAGCCGGGGTCGAGACTAGATATTCCAAAGTCCGATGTTGCTGACTTGTCACACCCTCTCACACTAGTGAATATAAGTTACGTGTTGGAGTAAGGAAGCTGATATAAAACAAGGGTTTATAAGCGTTGGGCTTATAAACTAGATCTATAGTCATAGACTATAGACATATATATAGTTGCAGGTAGGGGTAAAAGATAAGGGTTTTTAAGCATCGGGCTTATAAACTAGGTCTATAATCATTGAGATTATAGATACAAAACGTTCAGAGAGATATATACATAAGGATAAAAGGATATAAGACACAGAGTGTGAATAAAGAAGACAAAGGTTTATAAGCATTGCGCTTATAAACTTTGCTCTTATAAGATAGTTTGGTTACTATAAGTAGTATAGTTGTGTAGTATAGTTTAGGGATAAGTTATTTTGGATAAAGGTTTATAAACATTGTGTTTATAGACTATTGACTATAAGCAGTGAAGTTATAGCCAACATACAAACAGAGTATTTGTACATATAGACGGACATCATTTAGGTAGGAACTTGTGTACATATATAACTTTCAGTATGAACAATGTGAATAGCACTAGTATAAATACTGTATATTTCAACTCTATCCGAGTCTTTTTCAAAACAACAAAATATATAATAAAACAATAAACTATTTACAAAAAACTACACTACAAAACTTAATTAAATTGGTAAACTACAAGTCGGAGACTGAAGGCATGACCTAAATTAAAGTGATGTGAAAAAGTATATGTTGGTGTTTGTACGTAACATTTACTGCAATATTTTCTTATTTTTTTAACGCTGGGATTGTATGCATTTATTGATCTATAACCCTGATGTTAAGACTGGGTTTTAAACAATCAATCCAATAGCTTTCTTTGGATCTTCTCTGGTTTAAATTCCACGATCTATTTTGATCAATTGCGATGAGTTGCATATTTTGCCAGTTGTGATTTGGAGTATTAAAATGTATTGCAGTGGCCTGGTTCTGATCTTTGTTTTCGATATGGTTACGATGCAAGTTTATGCGAAGATTGAGCGCATTTCTTGTCTCACCAACATATTGTTCTTAACAGACAGAACATGTAACCAGATAGATTACATTGGGTGATTTACATGATAATTGTCCAAAGATTTTGAAAATATCACCGGTAGCTGTACTTTGGAAAGTTTCAGTCGTGGAACTGTATTTGAAGGTCTTCTTCCTGAAAATCCCAGAGCTGATTTATTTTATCTCCTCCCAAAAATACACAAAGAAGGACTTCCCAGGCGACCAATAGTTAACTGTATTGGGCATCCCACAAAAAAAATTTCCCTGTTTCTAGATTTTCATCTACAACCTTTTGTCGAGAACTTACCTTCTTGTGTAAAAGATACGACTGATTACATCAATAAAACACCCTCTGTAGACCTTCCGCCAAACACAATTTTGGTAACTTTAGACGTGACTTCTTTATACACCAACATACAACATGATGAAGGAATCGAGGCCTGTCGTAAAATGTGGGATAGTAGAACTATAAAATCACCCTCCACTGAATCTCTAGTCAAGCTTTTGAGTTTAGTTCTTACACGTAATAACTTCGTTTTCGATAACTAAAATAATCTTTAAGTTAATGGGACTGTTATAGGTACAAGGGTAGCACCATCAAACGCCAATATTTTCATGGGGAATTTAGAACAGCGCATGTTACAGGTACCATATAAACCATATAGCTGGCTGCGCTTTATTGATGACATTGAAATGAAAAGGATAGATACAAGATCTAACCTCGATGAATTCATTGAATTTATTAATAACTATCACTCGTCCATCAAATTCACCGTAGCCATCTCAGAAACAACGAATACATTCCTCGATACAACATCTACACTTGTCGATGGCCAAATTAATTTTGACCTGCATTCAAAACCAACAGATGCACACGCTTATCTGTTCCCTAGTAGTTGTCACCCACGACATTGTATAAATGAAGTAGCGTATGGTCTATCAACTCGAATACGACGTATCTGCTCAAAAGAACAAACATTTAAACAAAGGAGCAAAGACTTAAACAACATCTTGTTAACAGGGCTATAAAGGACTAGAGGCTCAGAGACTGAGCCTGTATCGCTCACCTAGCAAAATGCTTCTATACCATACATGACTAAAAAAAGATGTTTTCTTACCAATGGGATCAAATGTTTAGCTATGTTCTTCATTAGCACCGATATTTTTTTGTCTGATCCTAATGAAATGAATAATTTTTGCAAAGGACCTTCTATACATTTCAGAGATGATGATTATAAGGATGGTTATCTCATTCATGGCTCCAATGTTGAACTATGTTCTGCACCGGAGGCCATCTTTTATGTCAGATCCAAGTACCTTCCATACATCTTTACTGTAAAGATTGGTTGAATTTGGTTCAGTAGCGTCAGAGGAGATAGCAATTATATGCTTTTCCCATAGGGCCCCCTGTTAGATTATGTTCTGCTCTGGCGGTCATGTTTGTTCACGGATCAAAAAAAATTCGGCAAACTAAGTAAAGGACCCCCATACATCATTCCTGTAAAGTTTGGTTCCATTTGCTTCAGTAACTTCAGAGGAGAAAGCAAATATTTGCTTTTCCCATAGGGTCCCATGTTAAACTATGTTCTGCGTTGGCGGCCATGTTTTTTCACGGATTGAAAAAATTTCGGCAAACTAAGTAAAAGACCTTCCATTCATCATTCCTGTAAAGTTTGGTTCAATTTCCTTCAGTAGCTTCAGAGGAGATAGCAAATATAAGCTTTTCCTTAAGGGCCCTATGTTAAACTATGTTCGGCCCTGGCGGCCATGTTTTTTGGCGGATCAGAAAAATTTCGGCAATCATTGTGAAGGACCTACCATACATCATTCCTGTAAAGTTTGGTTAAAATTGGTCCAGTGGTTTCAGAGGAGATAGCAAAAATATGAAAAGTTTACGGACGGACGACGGACGCCAAGTGATGGCAAAAGCTCACATGGCCTTTGGCCAGATGAGCTAAAAAGATGTTGAAAAAAAAACAATAAAAAAAGTGTCATCAATCGATCGACCTCAATTATTACTGCATCGGGGCAAGAAGAACAATTCTCGTATTCCGTGGGTGACTATTTTCCATCCCAAGTTGCCACACCTGTCTGACATATACCGCGAATGTATGCCTATTCTCCATGCGTCACCCAAAATGAAAGCCGTCTTCCCTGAACCCCGCTTGTATCTTCTCGTCGTCCCAAGAACCTGAAAGACGTTCTCGTTAGAGCTAAACTACCTTCGGCCGAGATAGGCTGGTTTACAACATGCCGTGATATACGTTGTAAATTGTGTAAATACAGTTCCACGACTGAAACTTTCCAAAGTACGGCTACCGGTGATATTTTCAAAATCTTTGGACAATTATCATGTAAATCGCCCAATGTAATCTACCTGGTTACTGTAAAGAACAATATGTTGGTGAGACAAGAAATGCGCTCAATCTTCGCATAAACTTGCATCGTAACCATATCGAAAACAAAGATCAGAACCAGGCCACTGCAATCTATTTTAATACTCTAAATCACAACTGCCAAAATATGCAAGTCATCGCAATTGATCAAAATAGATCGTGGAATTTAAACCAGAGAAGATCCAAAGAAAGCTATTGGATTGATCGTTTAAACCCAGTCTTAACATCAGGGTTATAGATCAATAAATGCATATAATCCCAGCGTTAAAAAAATAAAGAAAATATTGCTGTAAATGTTACGTAAAAACCCCAGCAAATATTTTTTTCACATCACTATAATTTAGGTCATGCCTTCAGTCTCCGACATGTAGTTTATTGTTTTATTTTATATTTTGTTGTTTTGAAAAAGACTCGGATAGAGTTGAAATATAAACATTATTTATACTAGTGTTATTCACATTGTTTATACTGAAAGTTTATAAATTAACCACATTGTGTGTANNNTTTATATATATATATATATATATATATATATGTGTGTGTGTGTGTGTGCGTAAGTGTGTGTGTGTGTGTGTGTGTGTGTGTGTGTGTGTGACAGAAACTTTAAATATGGTTATGTTAACTCGACTTGCTCAGACTAATTCAAATTGGTATGTTTTACTTCATGAACAATAGCACATACGAAAGAAATGGCCACAAAAGGGTAAATTTTCTCAGTACTGCATCAAAATTTAATAAATGTCAAAACATATTCCAGACACATTTGACAATTACGCTACCTCTTGTTAATTCCTGCCAAATTAACTAGTGAATCTTAACGCGTATTCCATTCTTGAACATTAGAGAATTATATACAAGTCAGAGACATGTGGCCTGCGTAAGCGTCTGTTCTTCAGAAATTGGTTTTAGACATTTGCGCCTTATTTTGTGTACTACTTTGCCACACGATGTAAATATTGTACAATAAATATTATGGATAATATGTCCGAAATTATTTCATATTTGCGAGATTTTTGTAGTCCAATAACTGACTCTGGATTCACCATATTCGATCCCTCCGAGTATGCAGTCTACACTTATCATTTTATAAATGTGTAATTTCGATAAGTTCATTGATGGTGAGTGGTGCATTAGAGACTGATTCGTTGACACCAATTTTCATTGCTAATGTTCGACGATACTGTTTTGTCTTCGAAGCTAAAACAATTCCAACAGCAACGATCAAATTTAATGCTATACTTTCTCCTAGGAAGATATAACAATACCAGATAGTTGATTTTTGCATCATTTGTCCTAAAATTACTGGATTTAGCATTGTTCCAACGCTACCCGATACAATGTTCAGAGCAGTAATTCCAGCTGTGACATGTAAGAAATCTTCTTCCGCCCAAACTAATATCAATGGGAAAAACACAGCTATAAATATTCCATTTATGGCGGCCGTTATCCAAACACCAACTTCTATCTCATTCAGTGAAGCAGCAAGAAGGCAAACAAAGGATAAAACAAGAACAGAACTATTACAATATAGAAACTTAGAGGTTTCAAAGAACGGTGCTATCAAAATTCCAGTGACGATCCCAAGCAAGGAACATCCCCAGTAGAGAGAAATTAAGTATGACGCCATAGATTTTGTCCATCCAAATTGCTTTACTGTAAACGTAGCTAATAAACCTGCATATGACTCCTGTAAGGCATCGAATACTGCTGAAGTTAAACACAGAATAACAAATACAGTCACTCGATATCGAAGAGGGAGAGAATCCGTTGTTCTGGTCGTTCTGGTCGCATCTGATTTGTATTTAATGTTAGAAGCTGTCAATTGTTTGTCAAATTTAAAGTACATTACAAGGAAAGGGATTACTGATAACGCCGTAAGAGCAGCAGATATTGCGTATGCCTTATAAACATTGGTTAAAATTTGATTATGTCTTTCAGATAATGTTGTGAAAGAATGATTAAATGATGACATGGTTGTAAAATTATCTGAGAATAGTTCGTCGTCAATTATTGATGTGAAGTTAGTTGACTTTTGTTCTCTACCATGTTGTAATATACCTGTTGTATTGTTATTTATGGTTTTATTATTTACCAGACTAGCACTTGTACTGAATATACTATCTTGAATCTTCGACAGAAATGGTGCACTCGCTAGCGGGGATAATATTCCTCCAACTGTGTAACAAAAGTTTAGACTTTGTACAAATGCTCTTGAATCTTTACCAAATAAATGAAATATGAGCGTATAGACAGCTGGAAAGAAAAATGAATTTTATGCAATATTCTCATAAATAAAATAGAGATATTCATCATAAAAATTGGTCATCTACAATCTCACAATGAATAGAGAAGTTACAACTTCTAGCATCAAGTTGAATTTATTGCATTTCCGTAATTAGTAAGATTGACAATACCTTCAATCATAACCTTGGAAATTATGTAATTTTAAATTTTCGCAGGTTCAAACAAAGATTTCCTTTTAATTGAAAAAATGTGAACTAAAGATGTTTTACAAAGTCGTGGACAATATTTCGCATGTTTTGGAAGGTATTGTACCGTAAAAACAAGGTAAATATTGCCTTAAACATATGACATTGCAGATCATTAAGAGTAACAGTTAACTAAGGGAAATATTTTAAAAGTAAATGCTGATTTGGCTGCCAGTGTTGCCCGGAGAGTGTTACATATCTGGCATGCAGCGACCTTTGTACCTTCGATACAGACAATGTAAAAACTTCCATATAACATATGCATCTATATTCATTCTTCAAAGATTGTCAGTATGAACTTATGCAAAGTTAATACTTTTAAGAGAACCAGACTATCTAGTTCCTTTTCGGGTCAATTGAATAAATGTGTCACATTGTGACCTGATTAATACGATCAAATGGTGTGATGTTGGGAATGAATCATACTTTTTTTTCGTTCCGTTTCTATATCTCTTATTAAAAAGATTACTTAATTGTGTATAAATTATTCACAGTATTAAGCTTTTTTTTCTTTTCACCATTTATGACAATGTGTTTCCCAGAATAAAGAGGTCCTATAAAGGATATGTAATTCACAAACACACGGATTGAACAGGTTTTTAAAATGTTATTTACGTACCAGTATCTCCAAAGCCACAAGTAAATCCTCTCAGCACATGCATTGTAAACATTATCTCATAGTGAACGCTCCAAGGGATGGCGGCCATAAGAGTAGCGACTCCAATATTGCCAATAACAATATGCAAGAACTTATCAAAACGATCAAACGTTAGAGTAACTATAAATGATGACATCAAATATCCAATAGATGCTCCTGTGAAAAACAGGGATGCTTCGTCTAAAGAACAACTTGATATTAACTGGAGATCTAAAAGAGTAGGTCCAATCTGTTCCATATTCCATCCCTACAAATTAATATGGACAATTTAGATTAAACGGAAAAGTTAGGTGTAGTCACTGAAAAAACTTCAACTAAATTCCTGAATCAAATATTTACAGAGATGCGTTTAGGACTACTTACCAAGAAGGAACAATAGGACTCTGGATAGGTTAACTTTATTAAAATATTTTAGTTTATAATAACGTTTCAATCATTTTTCTTATCATTTTTAAAAGTTCAGGTAGGAAATCAAGAAGCAAACAAATGAAAATTGAAATCCTGAAATGCCTACAATAGTGTGCAAATGTGTGCTTCGTATCTGTGTCAGCTAGATCGGTATATTAAGGAATGGAAAATTTTACCTTCGACAGGCTATTGCTGGAATTTTGCCTAGGCTAAATGTTGACATATTTGTCTCAACTTAACATAGAAATTTGCACTTGTGCTCCTGAAAAAGATCTAATCGAATATGTGTATTAGTACATAGTAAAACCAAAAACACTCAGCTTCCAAGTTGAGTATTTGAAATATTTTTTTTTCTCTATGCAATTGGAATACATGTTATTACTTTTAAACCGGTATAAACCTACCAAGTCCGGTTATACCGACTTCCTATCGTTGTCTGCGTTTGTCTTTTTTATTGTTTTTCTTTTACAGTGCTAGATAATGGCATGTAATTGTAATTTTCGGCAATTGTAAATCTTTCCTGCCATCTTCTCCAATTAATGTAAGCCATTTATAAGGAAAATTGATATCGATCAATCAAATGAGAAAAGATAGCACGAAACACCTACAGAATTACAATCGAAAATAATTATTGATTTTATTGTTTACTGATAATACTTTTTCCAACGTTAATGTAATTCTTCTTTTTGGACAAGAATTTGATACTCATTTCCGCTTAAAGCACATTGCATCACACGTTTCCATTTCACTGCCAAAAATGAAAACAATCCAAGAAACCGCAATATTCTGTATTTTAATAGATAGACACCGTATTATATGGACACAGTACGCCTATGACTTGAAGAGATACACAGGAGATGCACTGCTATGGGAAACGGACGTATCCTATTCATATATCATTCAACCGTCTGTGACGCGTGTAAGATGGAAGGTCTCGCTACCTGATTCAGTTTTGCTAGCATGCTTGTATATGATAGAAAAAAAGACTGTAGTCTACAGTCGTAATTAGAAAGAACACGGTCATTTGACAAAATGAACATGTCCCTTTACTGGGTCCATATCTGCTACTTCCAGTTTGAAAGGAGGAGTGTAACAGGGGATTTATTCCCACAGTGTATTCTTTTCCTTTGGATTAAATGCACTAAGCTACGTAGAATATTCACAACATTTGATTGACCAATCACAATGGAGTACTGACCGTGACGGAATAAAACAACAATGTAGAAATACAACAGGATATTCTACACGCTGGAAAGAAAGTACGCTTACAGATAACTAAATACCAAAGATACTGTGAACTATTTTTCTTCATATGCGCATTTCGACAACTTATATCTCTTCAGTGCAGATAAAATCCAAACGTTTGGATGACCATAACTCAAAGATGTTAAAAAACTGATAAGAGAACAGATAACCAATTTGATCTAAATGTTAAGCCAAATCAGCTAAGGACAGAGGTTTGCATGAGGGAGATACTCCTCAGTTTTCATCAAAATTTACAAAAATTTAGATATTGCAAGGTTCCAAATGGAATTGGCTTTCGGGTCAGCACCGAAGCACTTACTACTGGCTTGATGAATAACCTCGGGGACTATCAGTCCATCAGCAGAGTCATCGACCCAGTGGTAACAAATAACTAAATACCGAAGTTATTGTGAATTTATTTTTCTGCATATGCACATTTCGACAACACATATCTCTTCAGTGCAGATAAAATCCAAACGTTTAGATGACCATAAACTCAAGGATGTTGAAAACTGACAAGAGAACAGATAACCAATTTGATCTAAATGATAAGCGAAATCAGCTAAGGACAGAGCTTTGCATGAGGAAGATACTCCTTAGTTTTCATCAAAATTTACAAAAATTAGATACTGCGAGGTTCCAAATGGAATTGGCTTTCGGGTCAGCACCGAAGTACTTACTACTGGCTTGGTGAATACCCTCGGGAACTATCAGTCCATCAGCAGAGTCATCGACCCAGTGGTAACAAATAACTAAATACCGGAAGTTATTGTGAATTTATTTTTCTGCATATGCACATTTCGACAACATATATCTCTTCAGTGCAGATAAAATCCAAACGTTTCGAAAACCATAAACTCAAAGATGTTAAAAACTGATGGAGAACAGATAACAAATATGATCTAGATGCCGAGCCAAAAATCAGCTAAGGCTAGAGCTTTGCATGAGGGATATATTCCTTAGTTTTCAACAAATTGTACAAAAATTTAGGTTCCAAATAGAATCGGCTTTCGGGACAGCACCGAAGTACTGACTATTGGGCTGGTGAATACCCTCGGGGACTAACAGTTCACTAGCAAAGTCATCGACCCAGTCGTAACAAATAACTAAATACCGAAGTTACTGTGAATTTATTTTTCTGCATACGTGCATTTCGACAACTAATGTCTTAGTCCATGGGCTGGAATAACCCTCCGTGCACCCCCCACTTCCGAACCCCATCCATTTTTTATTTCCGCATACATCCCCTCTTTAAAATAAAACATGTTAACACGAGCATAACCTACACGCACTTGTGAAATGAGGCCCATTTTTAGACCCACCTACCGAAATTTGGGAAAATTTCGTTTTTCGTTCAAGTTTTTTTTTTTTTTCCAAAGTACTGACTACTGGGCTGATGAATACCCTCGGGGACTAACAGTCCACCAGCAGAGGCATCTGCCTAATGGTAACAAATAACTAAATACAGAAGATCATGTTCTGTCGCTTGCTTTAAAATTAAAATTCCCGTGAGATTTTGAATGTTAAATTGCCAGCATATTTCTCAATTTTCATTCGTGTTTTTAGTTTTGAATGTACTTCTTTATAAAGTGTCCTTAACGAAGGTTGGGGAGACTTATTGTTTTTTACTCATGTTTTCTCCACCTAAGACTTTGTCCGACTATTTTCTAAAAGACTACCAGTCAGATCTTGACCAAATTTCACCAAATAATGGACCCCTGTCCTAAAAGGTGCGAACAGGCCTTTAAATGTTCAAAATTGCACCGGTTGCCCTTGAAACAGGAAAAAAGGCAGTAAATTGAAAGTGCTCAGAATTAGATGGAATTGTACAGGATATCTAACATACTGGACATTGATTTCTGGTCTTCAAGACTTTCCAGTGTATTTAATTCTAATGCTGCTGATGAGATGTTACTCCTTGAAACACATGTAAAGCATAACGAAATTTACTGATTAATATGCAACTTTGGTAATTTTGAATTATGAAACCACTGGGCCGATGCCACTGTTGGTAAACCAATAACACCAGCCCAAAAGTCAGACTTGTCTGACGTGAAAAATTTACCTTGGTTTCACAGAAATTTACTGTTTTTATCAAAATTATTACCCATTAAAAATACTGAAGCTTCATTCCGTGTTTATAATCTGTGAATGTCCTTGGTACTGGATTTGGCTTCCTATTTCGATATTTTTTTTTAATGAGTACTTCTTTTTTATTCTATTGTATTATGGCTTTCTATTTTATTTCATTCTAATGCTGCTGAGGAGAGGTTACGCCTAGGAACACTTGTACAGCATAACGAAATTTATCGTTTAATATTCAACTATGGTAAATTTGTCAGATTTACATCTGCTTTGTCTTCTCGCCTCATAGACTTTGGCTCTTGACAATTCTGTTGAATAATTTTATTATCCCTATTTCCTAACCTTGTAATTGGTCTTTTCAGATCTTTCATCCTAAGTCTTACAATGAATCAACAATACACATATACCATTCAATTAAGACTAACATTTTATGGTTCTCCATTAATATTCTTTTTGATATCATTTTTAGCGTGCCCACAACTCTGCTCATACCTCATAGTCAGTTCAAGACGACCACTATCACCGGGTTGAGCGAAATTCATTTTAAGATGTGGAACATGTGGAATAGTCAACAAACATTACAATCATTGTCATCCGTTGTCCGACAAAAGACCAGACTTTAACAGACACAGGGCACTTATCGAGTCAACAGCAAGGAAACTTGGCATAATAACATCAAACTTTGTGGGCAATATAAACAGAATAAAATTCGGAAATTACAAAAAATCAAAATGCAAATCTTCATGAGACACTCCGTCAAGAAAAAGTACATGGAAACTGAAATATATAGAGAAACAGTGAAAGGATATGGCGTAAATCCACATGAGACAAAATATCTACAAATACATTGTTAAACGAAGCAATGGAACAACACTTTTATATTTACTTCTTCATCTTGAAGTCACCATGGGGCCTTCAACAATAAGCTCCGCATACGACACATAGTAAGTTCAAGAAGACCCTAGCACCGGTTTGAGTGAAATTGATTGCTGGATGTCGAGCAACGCTACATCAATGTAAGCTATATCCATAAGAGCATACATTTCTCGCACGGCGAATCTTTTTACAAAGCTTCTAACAACATACTGTTCGTGTGTAAGAAACACTATCTTGACTGTCTGGTTAAGGAGATGGGAATTGACAGTTCATCAGGAAACCCTACTTATACTCCCACTACACTATCAAGGGAGGAGATTATAGAAAATCACAACTCTGTTTTAGCATCCTTTGGCATCAAAGCGGATGATGATAACAATCAGCTCCCCTACATCTACTGGGTCCCTAAACTTCATAAAAACCCATACAAACAGAGATTTATCGCGGGGTCTTCCAGATGCACCACTAAGCCACTTTCTAAGCTCCTTACCACTTTATTGACCGCAGTCAGAGATGGCCTAAAAAGTTACTGTGATAAAGTCTACTCCACGAGCGGCGTCAATCAGATGTGGATTCTAAAAAATTCGAAAGATCTTCTCGAACAGCTATCCTCTAGCAGTCTTACCCATTGCCACAGCATACAAACCTTTGATTTTTCTACTCTTTATACTACCCTGCCACACAATAAATTGAAAACAGTAATTTCGGATTTGATACATCAATGTTTCTGCACTAAAAACGGAGAACGCAGATACACTTATTTAGTAGTAGGGAAAGACAAAACATATTTTGTAAAGAACCA
>MJUU01018742.1:45750-57507 GCA_002080025.1 Modiolus philippinarum
GCACCTGATGTCACTCTCGGTTTTTATGGGAGTTCA
This sequence comes from Modiolus philippinarum, assembly GCA_002080025.1. Classification (NCBI taxonomy): domain Eukaryota; kingdom Metazoa; phylum Mollusca; class Bivalvia; order Mytilida; family Modiolidae; genus Modiolus; species Modiolus philippinarum. The sequence continues at coordinate 45,787 of MJUU01018742.1, forward strand.
CACTGTCAGTGGTTTTAGTTTTTTGTGTTGTCTTGTATATCATACTGTATAATTTTAGTTTTGTCTTCGTTATTTTGTTCGTGCTACTGGTTTGTCCTGGTTAATGTTTGAATACTCAAGAGACTTACAACAGCTTTTCAATTTCTTACCTTGGTACTGTATGAGGGTTAGAGAAGTAACACGTACCATGGATTTTTATTGGTTTTGTCTAAGGGTTAGAAAATGGCAATTCCAATCAGCCTCAACTCAGAACTTTCAAAACAATTTATACCTCACTGATAGTGTGACGGGTGTCGCTAGTGGAGCAGGACATGCTTACCCTTCCGGAGCACCTGATGTCACTCCCGGTTTTCATTGGAGTTCACACTATGAGTGCCTTAGTTCTTAATGTTATCTTTTTATTTCCGTGCATTGTAGCTGTCTCACGTCCTTGTTTTGTCTTTGTTTTTATCTGTTACCGTTTCTGCCATGTCTTTGGACTTCGATTTTTGTAGTCATCGCTTCCCTTGTTCCTTCGGTATTCTACTGCCGTTGTTTTATGGACACTGCAGGAGAAACAAACTTCAGTTTAGATAACGCTGAAAGATAAAGTCTCTACACATACATGGTATAATTAAGCAATGGAACAATTTATTATTGTTGTTCTTCATCTTGAAGTCACAATATGAACTTCAACAATGAACTCTGCTCATACCTCATAGTAAATTCAAAACGGCATCTAGCAACGGTTTTAGCAGAATATATACATACACAATGAAAGCATACGGAGAATTAAACAACGCTTGTAATGTTGCTCATCATCTTGAAGTACAATATGGCCTTCAACAATGATCTTTGCGCATGCTCCATAGTAAGTTCATGACGGTCCCTAATTCCGGTTTGAGTTGAATCCAGTGCCATAAAATTATGTGGCAAAGGGCTCATACAATCACTGTCATCCGTTTCCCAACGAAAACAGTAGTGTCCTAAGCTAGTGACCAATAACCACATATAAACAAATGCAGGGCGCTCATCAAATCGATTGTGAAAAAACTTGGCGTTATGGGTGTGGGCACTATAAACAGATGGCCGGAAATGGGATTTGGAAAATTACCGAAAAATAATAAAAAACCCAAAATTTGAAAGTATGAAAGTATAACCATATGAGATATTTTCTCAAGTACATCATAACTGAATTATATAGAGACTTGTATTGGTAATATTTGTCGAATCCTTAAATAAATGAAATACATACAAGCACAAAATATATTCCACAAGATGACAAAAATACAACAAATGACTGGCTAAATGTTTTGTCCATCTTCAGTTTCTTATACAACGTTTTCGCTGCATCCATGCTGTAAATACGTATTAATCTAAAGATGTGTCGCTTCTTCAATGTTACATAATTCTGCAAAATAAAATATTTCCTAATATTTAAATGACATTCCTCAAAGGCAAATCTGCTTGTAGGTCAGGATTGTATTCATTTCAATCAATTGCACTCAAACATTGGCGTATATTTTGTCATGAATATTCATTTTATTACGCGCACATTTGATAAAATTTCACCACACAGGATGGGACTATGAATATTCTCCATTTATTTCTGTTCATTAAAAAGTTATTTGTTATAATTTTATCGATATCAGTTCCTGATAAATCATTTATTGAAGACCAGTATTACGATCGGTCCCAAATTACTCATTTGTCGGTGCGCGAAAATAGTTCCTTGATAGTTGTGAGATTAATTAAGGTATAACTGATGAATCGAAGTCTAGTGAAATTGTTTTAGTTAATAATCTCTCCAATGAAACTGATCATTGAGATACATAAATAGATCTGAAGTATAATAACTAATTAAATAATAACCGTTGGTCACCCCCAATCGTGACCCATATTGTTGATAATTATATAATAATAATGATTTTCTTTCCTTAGATAATTGATTTGTTGCATTGAAAGGTAATTCTTGCAGTTACAAGGACAAAGATAGTTTAAAGGCCATTGGTGATGAATCAGTGTACACTTGAAGTAGACCAAAGTTAAGATGCACGTACTTGAGCAATCATGGGTGGACAGGTGAATCATTCTTGAAAAAAGGGGGGTATTCGCATTAATTTTGTTTTAAACATTCATCTTATGTCTCATGGGAAAAGACCCACAAATAGAGATTGTGGGCAGGTAGGGGAGCTTAGGGAGATAAGGAACTGTGGACGAACAGGAAGTAGGACTTTCAAATTTTCAATTTCCAATTTCCCCATAACACTGATATAATGTCTTTTATTATGCAGAAATGAAAATGAAAAATAAAATAACCTACAATATATTAGTTTTTATGTGATCAAAATATAGCCTTTCAATGTCAAGTTTGAAACCGGGAAATTTTTAAACTATTTTCTTGAAAAAAAAAAACTTCTGTGTATTTGTTGTAGATAATTATTTTTATTTTATTTTAAATTATTTTGTAAATTTTTCGACGTGAGAGAAAATTTAAGTGTCCTCATTTAGACAAGGGAGTCAAAATGCGGACACGTACAAATTTCAAACTATAGAGAGTAATTATAGAAAATATTCTTAAAGTTGGGACAGGGACTAAGATATGTCTATCTGATACCACTATAGCCAAACTAAAGCTTGCGCCTATTATTGAATGAAATGCAGACCTACCGGACGCCGTTTTTCAAAATGGACTTTTGAAAGGATATCAAAAAAGTTTGGTACAAACTAGTTTAGAAATTCCAAAGTGTTGTCCCATATAGTAAAATGTTAATCTACGTCGCCCACTTGTGCCTATCTTGGAAAAGGGGTACTGAAATTGCAATCTACAGAAACTATAAGCACTTGCCGCAAGTTGTAAAAACTACAGTTATACAAAGAATCGACCAGTTGATATGGATTTGAATCCATATCACTTCTTGTTACTTTTGGTTATGTTTGACTACAACAGGGCCTATTGAAAACATTTATGACTGTGTCATTCCTAACTATGTCTTGATCGATTTATGTCATGAGTAGAAAAATACCACCCAGTCGAAGTTTGCCGATTGGTGGTACATTGTTTATGTTAACTATAAATAGCACCTCGAACAGGTCCGGTTTCAGTGTCGAACATTAAGCATGATTGTTCAAAATCATATTCAAAATTAGTTTAATTACCGAAGTTTGAAGTATTCTAGGAGTTTCTATGCATTTAGTGTTCCTGATATCATTTTCTAGACAAATTAATACGACACAATCTGTATTTTCAGCTTCCAAAAAAGAAAAATTGATGAAATAAGCTCATATTACTGTAAGAAGAAACATCAAGCATGAACAGTAATGTATGTGCTTCTAACAACTTATATTTAACATAAATTATGGGATCAATTGAAAAGTTAAAATCACCACAAGTAATGATTATGTTTGGATGTACACCCATCTGACCCCAAATCAGATCAGAATTCAAGCATTATTAAGACTGAGTACAACAATTTCCACTTCGTTTTTGAATCATTTTTAATAAACTCAGTGTTATTCTGTCAGTCAGGGCTATTAGTACTTTTGATTGCAACAAAAATATTTATATGAAAAAGAAAGGAAATGGGGTAAATGTCAAGGAGACAACATCCCATATCCAGGTTAAAACGACCAAAAACAAAACATCTAGGGTCACCATATGGTCTTCAACACAGTGAGGAACCTCACACCATATAGTAAGCCCTAAATGGCCCCGAAAAGGTACAAAAGTGAATAAATCAATGGAAACAAACCACATCCAATAACCCAAATATCAAGAAACTAAAATTTTATAAGAAGACAAGGACAAGCCAATGACCAACATATTCCTGACTTGGGACTGGCGCAAAAATTGCGGTGGGGTTAAACTCGTTTTCTTGGATCCAAACCCTCCCCTATGTGTGGTGAATGGCAAAAAATAAATACACAAAAAGACTCACAGTAAAAATCAAACTAGAAAAAAGTCGAACTTATCAAGACGAGTACCCTTACAATGAAGTACATAAAACACGAAGACAATACATACAGGTACTGTCCGGACAAATGCTCCCAGTTACTGACAGCTAGCTAAGGACATAATTACCGTTGACTATGATATCAAGCCTTCTTACATATGAAATTTCAATTGAAATACTTCTAAATAGATTTGGTATAACAACATCATCAATTATGAAAGGAGAACATGATATTGTGCAATGCCAAATACTGCCAATATGAAAAATTGTTTAAATTTAGTTATGGTGTAAAGCATTTAGGAGATGATCAATATTTTTGCCAACAAAAACCAGAAGTAAAGATTTAACTACGATGCTGTATTTAAATCTTTTATGAATAAGTTTGTTCAACGGATTAATAAGTTTGGAAGGACAATTTTTGAATTTATGCGCTTTGTAAATGATATTTCCATAGAAGTTTGGATGTGAAATGCCCTGATGTATAAGAGCCCTACATGTAGAACCAAATTTTCTTAATAAGTCAATGGATCTATAATATAATTTAGAGAATGTTTTTTATCAGTTTATGATATCTAAACCCTTGATGCAGAAGTTTTTCAGTGAGACAAAGATTTCGGTCGTTGAAGTCGGAAACATTACTACATACTCGTGCATATCGAACAAGTTGTGAAATGTAGACCCCGTAAGAAGGGGTAAAGATATATAATTTATCAGTAATAGTTCCCAAAAGATTGGAAGAATATACAGAAGAGAGAAAAAAACAAACTTGATATTGCATCAGAAAGTTATTAATATTCATGTCATACTCAAATCAATTATTTTGAGAAGTTGGAACATTAATGTATATGTTAGGAAAATTTATAATTTTGAAATTAAAATCGTCCCTTCTGTTGTAAATTTTAGTACTAAGATGAACATTTTCGTCAAATTCGAGATGTTAGTCTAAAAAAGATGTACATCTAGTGCTTTCTGTCGTTTCCTTTATCTCTAGTTCTGAAGACTATATCAATAGGATCCATTACATGCGTTATTAATGGAAACAACATCATCTGAGATTGGAGGATCTAGCACTTTATTTTATTATCCTTTACGAGCCCCTGAAGAAATTCAGTCTCGTAAGAATAAAAAAACAATAAAATTAATATTTTGACAGGACCAACTACATTATCGAAATATAACATAAATCACTTACATGCAACGGCTTGAAACTTTTTTAAGCATTCCAATTTAAAGGTGGTGTTGGATAACAACACTTGGTATTAATATTGGATAATTAGCTGTTGATACAACACAAACAACATGTATTACTCGGGAAAAATATTCAAGAAATATATGTAAAAAATAAATAAATGTAATAATTCAGCTTTTTAAAATGAAACTAGATTTTACACTTCAAATGTATTTTGCCTGGTTTTGAAAACATAGGAAATACAACACTAAATTACTCACACAACGAAATGTTTAATGTGGTCTAAAATAACACCTACCTGTTCGAATTTTGAATTGAAATAAAGTATAGAAAAAATAACAAAAATAGGGTATTTACTGAATAGATAGCATGATGTGCATACTGAATGCATGTCTATACATATCTGATTGCATAGTAGGTAAATTGTCTTGTCTGGCCAACTTAATACTGGCAATACAGTCATTTTTGAACGATTTATTTCTGATAGACTGACACTTAAGCTGGTTGATTTGAAAATTATAATAATATAAAGGAATACATAAAGTCCAACTATTTATGTGGATCATTTCATCGACTCCTATTATAATATTTCAATTCTATCTGTAATACCTTTTTGGAAGATGTGGCTGCTTTTTTCAATAATAATAGTTTCGACTTACCTATAATGGAACCTACAGCAGTTAAAGAGGTTAGTTACCAGAATAACTCCGGATTCCCTTTTCTAAAATACATGACCAATTTGTCAAAAAGAATTCAACACTAGGGTAGGGTCAAATTAACACAATGCACTTTGAACTATATACAAAAGAAATCACGTAAAACATGCATTCCCTGGTTGATTGTGACATGTGATTGTAATGTTCGGCCATTGTAAGTATTTCCTGTTATCTTCCCTTCATTAATTGTATTTTTGAGTAAAAAACAATTACAGACAATTTTACAAATGCATATTAACCAAAATCATTTTTGTCTTCTATATGAAATGAAAAGTCACAATGCACATCTCACTATTTTATAACTCCAAGTTTTCTTACATTCGACTTGATGAGTGCCCTGTGTTTGTCTATATGTTGTAGTCATCAACTACAAAAATGTAGCTTAAAACACTAGTGCTTTTGTCGGGCAAAGGATGACAGTGATTGTAAGTTCGTTTGCTTGTTTTTACCATGTATTTGTAGAGACTTTGTCTCATGTGCATTTACTCCATATCCTTTTACTCACCATTTACGACTGGAGTTTGTCTTTCCTGCAGTGTGGAGTCCGTAAAAAATTATTTTTTTTATTACAAAGTTTGATTTTATTACAAACCGGGTTGTTACAGTGCATTTGTTGGGAAACAGATGACAGTGATTGTAAGAGCGCTTTTCCAGTTTAATTTATGTTTGTTGACAATCCCGCATCCATGACCAGAAAAGACATGGATGTAGCGTTGTTCGACAATTGGCAAAGAATTCAGCTCAAACCGGTGTTAGCGGCCGTCTTTAACTTACTATGAGGTATGAGCAAAGCTCATTCTTGAAGGTCTCATGGTAACTTCGAGATGAAGAACAACAATAAAAGCGTTGTCCCTTCGCTTTTTTTTACCGTGTATTTTTAGAGACTTTGTTTCATGTGCTTTTACTCCATATCCTTTCATTCACCATTTACCTATTACCTAGCAAGTTGACATTCATTTGAACACGATGCAGTATAAGGTCATTTCAATGTTCAGTATTGAAAACACTGCACTACACTATATTCAATATACTTTTCATATATACACACTAAATGTACTATCTATACATCGTAGTTTAGTCCTTAGCTATATTTGATACTACTGATTATTCGGATTTAGTTTGGTTTCATGCATTTTAAACATTTTTTGAAATTATGGATTTCCTTTGATTGGGTTCTAGTGCTGCTGATGAGGAATTAATTTCCGAAATGGCCATACAGCTCATTAAAATGATTGCAGTTGGAATTAACATATGTGTTATGGTCTCATGTTCATTTACTCCATATCCTTTCGTAAAATATTTAATACAGGAGTTTGTCTTTTATTGCAGTGTGGAGTTGGTAAAACAATTCCCCGTTTTCCTTAGATATTGTGTACTTGTACATGAGATAATATCTCATGTGAACACTTTGTTCAATTACTATTATCTAAATTTATGTAAATTCTAAAACCTAAGGATTAACTCCCTCCATCGTAGTTTAGTCCTTAGCTATATTTGATACTACTGATTATTCGGATTTAGTTTGGTTTCATACATTTTAAACATTTTTTTAAATTATGGATTTCCTTTGATTGGGTTATAGTGCTGCTGATGAGGAATTAATTTCCGAAATGGCCATACAGCTCATTAAAATTATTGCAGTTGGAATTAACATATGTGTTATGGTCTCATGTTCATTTACTCCATATCCTTTCGTAAAATATGCAGAATATCACTTATCCAGTCGAACACATGATGCCAAAACAAAAGCTATTCACAGTTTCAAAGCGCACATTTTACAATAACATTAGAGACCTACTTTACAATGTACAAGTATAACGACAAGACTATGATCAGTGGTTTCCAATTGCCCATTTAACAAACAAGTCAACTTGCCCTATCCTTTGACATTACTGTATTCAGCAATTATAGAACATAATATTCACATTATCACATGGGATCACTTTTTCCAAGGAATAAATCTTCTTATATACACAGATCCGATGTTAGACATTCACGATGATCAACACACTGACGGTCAGACCTGAATTCGGATTCCTTATATACTCGCGGGCGAGTCTATTTTTATGCAATATAGGGTGGACATGATATCAAGACCAAAATATTAATTTTCGAGGGATAATGACAGGTTATTTTCGGTTCTCCAAAACAAAGGAGCTGTGTAGTATTTACAAATACATGTTTCTTTCCCTGCAAGGTAAATACTCTTTATCAAAATGTTTCGTTACTTTACAAACTCGAATAATTCACCAATTTGGATATAAACCAATCAAATAGCTTCCTTGGTCTTCGCTGTAAAACTTAATGTAGTGTACACAAAATTTTGAACTGGTTCTCCCAATGTTGTAAGTACACGATAGGCACACCTTTAACATTTCAATATAAATATTTTGTAAAAATGGCTGAACACGTCGATTTCTGCCACTTTGTTGCCAAACTTTTCCTACAAAGTCATTATAAAAACAAGTTGCGGGGACAGACATTAAAACTTCAATCTCAAGAAAAATGTCACAACAAACCTTATTCGTTTAGTTTTTAAACTCGAGGTTCCCACAGATGTTAAATACATGTATGTATCGATTTAAAAACGTAACAAGTCATAAAACAAGACTTTTATCTGAAAATTCACGACTGGCGTTTTGTTTTGACGTTGAAAACGTCATGCAGAAATGTCAAGTTGAGTTTAAGGTTCATCATAACAACTCGTTCTCCAAGTCCCAATTTACATGTGTAAATTTCACATGAGTACAGACAAAACGGTAAGATAGTATAAACTTTTAAGGCTGGCACTGCAAAGATATGTAATTTCTGCATTCATTTTTATTAAAATTGTTTCATTAAAATGTTTTGTTTGTGCTGTGCATTTTTTTCTCTGTGTTTGAAAAGGTCCAAAAATAAACAAAGACAGGTAAACAGTTCGAGACGACCCCTACATTATACAGGTAAGTTATGCATTTAAATCAACAAGGACAAAGGTAATAATAACGATACTCACGGGACTATTTCAAACAAATCTTGCAAGATAGTTTAATTTTGGATGTTGCAAGAAATGGAAAAAATACACCGCTTTTATCAGGTAAGTTTTTAACTTATTTTCTTGAAAAGGTAATTTAATTATTGCATAGCTATGTAGTGCCAGCCTTAAAACAACGATATTTTTGCTTACCTTCGCTCTGCTCATGTATAAAACCACATCAACATTGTAGCCATATTGTTGAGTTTGTTATGATGAACCTTAAAAAGGAAATCAGTAACGGGCGAACCAAAGAATCCGTGTTTCTCGATATGTATAGACAGTCGTGCTTCACGGATATAAATCAAGTATCCCATATAGACAGTCGTACGTAAAAGGTCTAAAAGAATAACCTTTATACGGTAGACAGTCGGACTTGCCACCAAATTAAACAATATCCTTGATGAATGCGAAACTATTTCGTACCTTAGTCCTAAATACGAAACTACAAAGATAATAATTGCGTTCTGCTATTTTAAGCTTTTTCCTAAAATCGATCGTCCTGACCAACATCAAAAACATTTCCTAAAGATAAAATACATGGACAATGGAATAGATTTTATAAATATTGCTGGCATTCTAAATGATCATTCGGTTCAAGAAAAAATTCCTGGCTATTTCGAAAATACAGAACTTCCCATCATTTGTTACGTATACAAGAAACCCAGCCGGCAGTACGTCTTCAATTACAGTAAAGTTTGTAAAGATATAAACATTAACAATTCTGTGCCTGATACATGAAATTGCAACAATTCAAAATACGCTTATGCTCCTAGCTCCCATGTCATCACAGGAGATCTCAACATCTTGCAGGACAAAGAGCTTATTAATTTCTTAAAGAAAGGTCCAAAATATAGGCCACCTTCTAAAATTAATTGGAAAGATTGTCGTAATACCATCCACGACTCACTTAAGACTTATTGTAAAAATTGGGTTAAACGTGAACACGTTGACAAAAAATCTTTGGATTCTTTCTTTAATGCTATTATGAAAATTGTTGATATACGAATTAAACAGTTTGAACAACATTTCCGCCATGACAACAAAAATAAACCAACCGTTTCTCGCATCCAAATTAAACTTAAAGAATTTGGAAAGGAATTTGTTTTTGTCCCAGCTGATAAGGCTGCTAATAGCATCATCATAGTTTGTCGTAAACGTTATATAGAAGTACTCCAAAAAGAAATTACCAGTTCACATACTTTTCAATTAACCCAATTAACAGAAAGTGAAATTACAAACATACATTTTCTAACAGCCACATCTTTACAGGCTAAACCTGATAGTAAACTAGTTCCAACTATGTACTGGGTTCCTAAACTCCACAAAACGCCATATAAATCTAGATTCATTTTGTCATCTAGTCACTGTTCTACCACTAAAGTTTCTATTATAATCACTAATACTTTGACTGCCATTAAAAACCTGGTTATAAATTTCTGTAACAAAGTATATGAAAACAGTGGTGTCAATCATTTTTGGAGTGTAAAAAATTCATTGGAAGTTCTCGATAAATTGAATGCTTATAATGCCCCTTTTGAATCCCTTGAAAGTTTTGATTTCTCTACCCTCCATACTACCTTACCACATAATCTTATAAAGGAAAAAATCAGACGTCTTATTCAATGGGCATTCAAAAAATCCGATTGTGAATATGTATGTTCTAATTCCTTAAAACACATTATAGTAATACATAACAAAAGAATTCAACTAATTGGGCTTGTTTTGATATGATTTCAGCACTTGAATTTTTACTTGACAATATATTCATTCGTTTCGGTAACTGTATTTATCGCCAGGTCATAGGAATTCCTACGGGTACCAATTGTGCACCACTTATAGCGGACTTCTTTTTGTACTGCTACGAATCTCAGTTTATGACCAACATCAGCAAAGACCCATCTAAACAGCATTTAATTGAAAAGTTTAACAACACTTTCCGATATTTGGATGATATTTTAACTTTAAATAATGACGACTTCAATACGTATTATAAGGACATCTACCCTAAAGAACTTACTTTGAATAAAGCCAATTCTGATAATTATCATTGTCCGTTCTTAGACATCAATTTTGATATAATGAATGGTAAATTAAATACTTAAATTTATGATAAAAGAGACGATTTTTCTTTTCCCATAGTTAATTATCCATGTTTGGATGGCGATGAACCATTAGCGCCATCATATGGTGTTTACATATCTCAACTTGTTCGATTTGCTCGAGTATGTAAAAACGTTTGCGATTTTAATGAACGGAATCTTTTCATAACTGAAAAACTATTACATCAGGGTTTTCGTTATCACAAACTAGTTAAAACCTTTACTAAATTTTATCATCGATATAAAGACTTAGTTCATAAATACAATGCAACATGTAAACATCTATTTGGGCCCAATAAAACTAGTTTAACCCCGCCGCAGCAGGTTTGCGCCTGTCCTAAGTCAGGAAATTTATTAAGCCTTTGTGTGTCTTGTTTGTTTTCTAGTTATAGTTCACTTTATGTCTATCGGAGTCTAGGAAGATGCTTATTTCGCTGAACTTGATTACTCTTTGATTTAGGGGCCAACTCCGACCTACCGCTGGGTGTGTGGTTTCCTCACCGTTCATTGAAGATCTTATGGTGGCTTTGAGTTGTTATTGCTCCCCTTAGGGTCGTTGTCTCTTTGACACATTCCCCGTTTCCCTTCTTTTTCTTATCTAATCAAGGCTGGTATTTCACATCCCTTATTTTACGGTAATGTTATACATAAGAGTAAAAAATACTTAAACTCGCCCAACAAACTTATAAAACCTTTAAATCGTCTAATTCATAAGGGTTATAATTACGGTATTGTCGTCAAGTCATTACGTATGGCCTTCTTTGGTATT